>JAVGVS010001713.1:0-16087 GCA_032718565.1 Distichodus sexfasciatus
TGTGTGTGTGTGTGTGTGTGTGTGTGTGTTTACTTACAGGAAAGGATCGTCACCGCCTCCTCCCTCCAGGAAAACGCAAGCAAATGGCACGCAGCAGACCATTGACCAAGAACTTCTAGTTTTCAAAGGAAACTAGAAGTTCTTGTGATACTCAAGAGGCTTGTAATATTACCAGCCATATTAGTCAGGTTTATGGGACTTGATGTCTTTCAGGTGGAACTTTTTAAAAGACTGAGAATTTTTCAAATCTGCCAGAGTGTGTGATCTTTTTATGTATTTAATCAGGTATAACTTATGGAAAAGCCTGGTTGCTGTTGTTTATTCTGATGAATGTAATAATGCTTTTCTAGAAATGTGCTGCTTTAAATATATAAACGAAGCACTTTATAATATCAGCAAAAATAAATGAATTCAGACGAATATTTAATGTATTCGTTTTGCCAGACCAGTAACCTGTTGGTCATAATGGGGGGGGGAGATACGGTAATGCAATACGGTAAAATATAGTATAATATGGTGTTATTTTCACACTTTTGTATTTAGAATATATTGTGAAAAATTCAAATTGTTCTACTTATCATTATGCGTTGTGCTGTTTTAAAATCTTATTTCCTGTGCATTTCTTTTGTTTTCACCTTTTGTTCGCTGTTTTGTTTCTTTTTTTGTGGCAAATCTGTTCCTATTTTCTGCCCCATTTTTATTCATCAGTAAAACCCCACTGACATCAGCATGTTTTGTTCACAAGAAGCCGCTCTGTAAACCGCGTCTTGGCAAAGAACTCGTTTCCTTTGGGTGTAGACGTCCAAAGCAAACAAACCTCTAACCACCTTCAAACAGTGTGGTGTTCTCTCCCAGAGCGTCCTCAGACCACAACGCGCTATGGAGGAAAAGGTTTTCGCTCTGAAAGAAAGAATCATGAAGCATCCTGCGCTGAAAAAGGAAAAGCTGAACCCTGCGATGTGGATGAAATCGGACCACGTGAAAGGGTTTACAGAGTTTATACTGCACAAGGAGCCCGAGGAGGACGCTGGGTTCGACAACGTAGAGATGTGTGAGTACATAAACATTTTCTACACTATTAAAAGCGTTTTACTTCTTTTACGATTGTAGCAAGCGCTGATTTAAAAAAAATATATATATATATATATTTCATTCCTCGTGAGTAAATGATTAATGGCCATGCAATGCTGCCTTCAAGTCAAGTCAACACCCAAGACCAACATTGCATATTTGTAACAGGCAACGTGTTTTACTGTATTTCCTGAATCACTATTGCTGTCTAATATTTGCCTTATTCATTTACTTATATATATTTTTTGTCTGCTCTGCCCCAGTACTAGAGGCTGAGAAAGACTACATCGAAGCAGCAAAGAGGAACGATGTGGAATCCATGAAGCTTTTAGGTCGGGGTGTGAACATTAACGCCAAAAATGTGGTAGGTCACTAAATAAGTTGACGTTAAAGTGAGTGATTATTTGTCGTTGTAAACACACCACACACAGGACACAGTGCACCACAACCAAATGTGACCTCTGCATTTGACCCATCCATCCGTGAAGGAGCAGCGGGCAGCTGACACATGCAGCATCCGGGGAGCAGTGCTTGGGGATGGTACCTTGCTCACAAGTACCTCAGTGGTCCAGCATTTGAACCAGCGAGCTTCTAGCCAGGGGAGATCATCGTGAGCAGTCGGATAGTGTTTCCACCCACATTTTCTGACCGCTACTGTGCTCAAGTCTTCGTTCCAACTCTAAAACGTGTGGCCTATTGCGGAGTGGGCTGCTTGTATACATGTTTTGCGATACGCACACTCCTTCACAAGTTCTTCCCATTTTTCTGTCCGTTTTTGTCCCATAGACCTAAATGGAGCTCAAATTTTGACTTTACTGCATGTCTGCCGTTCTTCACGAAGGCCCATGGGCCTCTTCGCATGTCTGTTACCGTCTTGACCTGCACTCGCCTTTTTTTTTTCCCCTGTCGTTTATTTTTTCCCCATAGGCACCCATTCATTTTCCCCCCATTAAAAATCCATGGGATTTGAGACTCAGAAGCTTTCCTCGTCCTGTTTTCACACGACAGTCAACACGGTCCTCACAGAACACACATCTGAAGCTGTTTCAACCTAGTCTCGTCGCTTTCTTGCTTTTATCATCCCTCATTCTTTCCCCATTCACTTCAATGCATTTTAATCGAAGTCTCTATTCTTGTGGAAATGCATCTCTCGTTGTGTTTACCGTCTGAATGTGCACACTTTTGCGTGACTTCTCTTATTGCAGCACAACAGAACAGCACTCCACTACGCAGTGGCATTCAAAAGTGTGGAGGCCGTGGATGTTCTGCTCAGGAGGCGAGCAAAGCTCGACTTGCAGGACAAGGTACTGGAAATGGACGACAATTTCAAGACTTAATGTACGGCGTTGCGATTTTTCCCTTTTCGTCTGCTACTTGGGCACCAACATTTTCACGTTAACGTCTCCCCGCACAGTACGGCGTTACACCCATTCACCTGGCAGCGTGGTTCGGCAGTTTGGATATATTGAAGTTGCTCGTCCAAGGTGGGGCGGATCAGAGAGTCGAGAACATGGTGAGGTTAAGATTGAACTGCGAATCAACTGATTATATGTTTTTTAAATCCAACATTTTTATATGCAGTCCTGAACGGTGTCATTCTGTCCCCAGGAAGGAATGAACATCATGCACTGTGCTTGCATTAATGATCACACTGAAATTGTGCAGTACATTGTCGACGACCTGCAAATGAGAGAACTTGATAAAGAAGACAATGTAGGAGTTTTCATCCCTTTATTTATGACAAACACATGACCCACAAAGTCTGAGCAAGGATTATAGCAGTGTCTGCCATACGCTTCTTGGACAATCCGTAAAAGTACTTGGTGTAAAAATGCATATTTGGCCCACATTCTTGATAGTAAATGTCAGGACGTAGGGCTGTGCGATGTGATGAAATTAAAACGTCTGTCGTTTCATATTATACGCCATCATTTAATTTGCGGTGTCACAAAACACTGTTTGTAGCAATATGTTTGCATGGTTTGGATGAGGGTTTGCAGTAGTCACCACGAGGATGTAGGCACAGAGAATACTATGGCGTCATATTTTCGCCTCAATTCTGGAAGCTAAATCTTGTGTCTGTGCGCCCTTAACTCTCCCTACACGCTCAGATCTAAGGAACGCCAAAGATGCCGCAATTCACCGTAGCCCTTACTGCCCTAAGAAATATTGGGGCGTTCTTATATACCTTCGTTGTATGCTTATTATACAGTGTGTGTAGAAGTTATTCGCACATGACTTACCTTGTTGTGTTCAGGACGTCCTGCGCTGCTCAGATTTATCGGCACCCTTTTGATGAAAACTGACATGCACCTGTAGAAGATTTTGCTTTACCTAGGATCAAAGTGCTGAAACTGTAGATTATAGATTTACTAGAAATAGTGAAAACAGTGTCTTGCAGAGTTTTTATTATGCAGAGACTAGAGGTGTGAACCTTCACTGATCTCACGATTCAATTCAGGTCTTCAATTCGATACTATTTCTCGATGCATCACAATGCAGACCATAAATTTTTCAACTTTACTTAACATTGCAAGCAGATTGGGCATGGATCGCAGATCGTGCAGCCGTAGGTGCTACCGTCATGTTCTTTCTATTTAGAATTTCCCTGCTGTAGCCCCCAAAAAATCAGCAAGCAACGTCATTATGATAGAATACAGGGGGTTTTAACTGCTTCTGTCCCAGGACCACCACCATTTGGACTAAACAGTGTGAGTGTAGGGCGCGGGATTTTTTTTTTGTATTACCTTCGTGATATTTTGCAGATGCCCAAATCATGTGGAAACGTTTTGAAAAAGTGATTTCAGTAGTGAAACGGAACCGCATGTCACGGATCACCTGCAATTCCGCCGCAGACCACCAGGGGGCAACGGAGAGTCTGCTACTGCGTTGATGCAGAAGCGTCCACGTCTGCGTCGCGATGCCTCGATTATGTGATTAATATCAACACCCCTACAGAGACATTCTATGGATTAGATGTGAGGTAAAATATGGTCAGTGCCAGGCAGAAATACAACACCGGCGTTTGGCCACAAGTCACTAGAGTGCCGTAAAAAGCGGCTGTATATTAGAGTGCCACAAAAACTGTTTTTAACAAATAAAACGGTGTTAAAAATAGGTGAATTGTGCTACGCGTGGTGTTCCATATGAGCCCAAAGTTGAGCGTTCACAGACACAAGATTTTGCTTGCGAAAGTACTACATAGTGATATACATATCGTTATCGGGATATGACATGGCTTATATCGGGATATGAGATTTTGGTCATGCCACTCAGACCTGTTAGGAAGTTGAAATGCCTGTTTGTTCTAGGATTTATTTCATGTTTGCACTTGCAGCCCATTTGGAAAATGTGTTTAACGTGCATTACATGAACAAATCCTTTATCAAGCACAACACGCTGATGCTAACATGCAATCTCTCGATGGGAATTCCTCAGCACGGGAACAGACCCTTTGCTGTGGCCGCGGAGCATGGCGGTGTGAGAATGCTGGAGATGATGATGGAAGAGCAGTATAACATGGCCACCATGGAGGAAAACCAGGTTTGTTTGAATGCTTTTTTAATTAAGAATAACGTCCCGTAATCAGTCGCTGCGCTTTCTGCTTCCAACTCGTGGAGTTAAGCCGATCTCAGCTCGGCAACGTGCGCGTAAATACAAATATAAAGGAGTGGCCGTTGTCTTTGTAGAACGGAGACACACCTTTACACCTGGCTGCTAAGAACGGTCAGCTGGAGGCCGTGCAGCTGCTGCTGGACAACTTTGAGATCCGGAATGAAGCCAATCACGTAAGAGCTGTAAAGTCTAAACTTCTAAACACAAAGTAGAAAGAGACGCTCCACATTCACACTGGCTGAGGATCGTATCCAGATGAATGAGTTTGTTGCTGTTCTGTGCTAGTTAATGGTCAGTAATGATAATAGTATCCCTTGTTGATGCAGGAAACTCTCTGTTGACAGGCTGGAGAGACGGCTTTGTATTTGGCAGCTGATGGCGCTCACGAGGAGTGCGTTTTGGCTATGCTGCAAGCCGGCTGCGATCCAAACATCACCACCACTACGGTACGTAAGGAGAAGACAGCTTCGACATATTGCTCTAGAATGGAGACAAGTCATGATGATTTTTGATTTGCCCTCAGAACAAGACGAGCCCCCTACACGGCGCATGCGAAAAGGGTCACACGTCTTTGGTGAAGCTCCTCATCGATAACGGCGCCCAAATGAACCTCCAAAACCATGCAAGTCCTACAACGCTTTTACTTTGGCTTTGGGAAAGGGGCTAGGAAAAATAGAAAGATTCTTTTCTTTAAAGCTGGGTGAATATATTATGTGGTCAGTGATATTAGTTCTAATGGCACCGCAAACGTCTACATTTTCCAGCATATGCAGACGCCGTTCCACCTGGCCGTACAGTCGTGTCACCTTCCGGTGATCTACACCCTGTTGGAGTCTGGCTGTGATGCGAACATCACCGACCATGTGGGTTCTGTGCTACATTTGCTCTTTGGATTTTACATTTCAGTATTTCACATGACTATTTACCTGCAAACCCTCCAGCTGGGTCAGACGGGTCTCCACATTGCAGCGGAACTGGGCAAAGTAGACATGATGGACATGATCCTGAAAGCCGGTGTGGAAATGGCGGTCCAGGACAGGGTAAGATAACTTTCATTTATACGCCCAGGTCCTCTGATTTCCTTCGACATTTTCATTGTAACTTCTCTTTTTTTTGGAACTCCAGCAGGGCAAAACCGCCTTGGAAGTGGCAGCCCGAGCTGATGTAGTGATCGTTGTAGACATGATTATCAAGGCTGAAAGGTACTACAGCTGGAGGAAGGTGAGTTCTCAAAACCTTTATGCCAGTGATCACAGCTAGAGCTGAAACGTGCCGTCTCTTCTTGCTTCTTGTGGTTACTGTTATTTAGTACAGATGGTCTCCGAGTTATGATGCATCAACATACATGATAGCGATACAACAAAATTATTACAAAAATATTTTCGTGCAAACATAGCAGCGTGCGCAGCGACAACACTTCAGTTGTTTTGGCGTTGGAGTGCTTTTTTTGGTGTTTCAAAGCCTATTTTTGCATGTCTTCCAAATAGGGATGAGTATGGTTAAGATTTTAGCGATACTACTCTTACCGGTTCAGCTCTTTAACGGTTTTCTTATCGGTACTCTTCGAAGAAAACATCAACATAATTAGCATTGCTTTATTTAACAAATCACTTTTATTATTTATCAAACCGTCAACACAGTGAGGTGACAAATACTCCGCTCGCATGGGAGTTAAAATATCACTAAAATCATTAGAATACAATGAAAACACAAAGTTTTTGCCAGTTTTAATTCTTTCTAACGACTTCTCAGTTCACAGTGAGTTGGTGTGCGTTTATTTATTTTACAATGTCACATGATATAAAAAGCTGTGCATCGGACTGGCAGGCTGTACTTTACTTGTCATGCGTTTCAATGTCCAGCACAGATATGAAGTGTCATGTGATTGTGTTAAAATTAGGGGTGGAAATTTAACGCGTTAATTGCGATTAATTAATTTGAAAAAAATAAAAATAACGCATTTAATCACACTTTGCATTCCAAGCAAAGGAGAACTTTTGTCAATGCACGATTTCCTGGTCCACCGATTACACGAGCTGCAAAAAAGGAAGAATCAGAAGAAAGCGCATTGCTAGGACTGATCGGAGGCAAATTTCATTTCAAAAGACTACCTGACGGAAGCCTTGATAAAAGCGTGGTTTTGTGCAAACTGTGCAAAAAAGGAGTTTGCATACCACCGAAGCACTTCAACCGTACGGTACCATCTAACATGTTGCAGCGAGCACAGAAACTGTGGGAGTGTTAGCGCTAGCAGTCCCAGTTCGAGTACCAACAAAAGGTGTCGGCAGGTGTCTGTTTTGAATTGAAATGCAGTTTAAATGCTTTTTTTTTTTTTTTCTCAGAGATGAAAAGAGCTTGAGTTTGCAATATTCGTGTCCATGTCTATTATTTGATTCTGTCGCCCACTAAAACCCTTTTAAATTAAAAAAACATTCGCGCTTTAGGGCACATTTTCTTGTGCGATTAAATGCGATTAATCAAGATTAATTAATTACAAAGCCTCTAATTAATTCGATTAATTTTTTTAATGGAGTTCCACCCCTAGTTAAAATGTCATTTAAAGTTTAAATTTGTGCGCATACTCTCAGCGTGTCCACCAGATGTCAGTATACAAACTAGAAGTCGACCGATATTGTTTTTTCAAAGCTGAAATCATACCAATTATTGCTAGTTAACGGCCGATAACAGATATTTGGAAACGATGTGCAAAAAAAGAGACAATGTCCGTTTTTAATTTTACAAACACCAACGCAAAACTTTATTTAAATATCTATTGTTTATAAATACTTAAACATTTTACATTATCTAAAATTAACTTTAACTAATATTAAATAAACATTTTAGTAACATTATAAAACTGAAATTTAAGCGTATTAGTATTCCAAATGAAGCAGGAGCAGGTTGGTGTGTAGAAAGCAAAGCAGCTCAGCGTGCTCTCCACTTAACCTAGATCTCGTGTGACTTATAGCTATCAGACGGTTCATCCCCGCTTCAGAATGCCCAAGTATATCTCCTGCTTGTAGCCATGTCTCGATGCGTTCTGATGGGCTCCATCGTAAGTCGGGGACCACCTGTATTCAATTTCCGTGAAAAAGTACTGTCATTTTATTTGGCGAATAAAGCCATGTCCCATTATTTTTACTTTGTTGATCCACTGTGGTGACCCCTAGCGGGAGACGAAGAAAAAAAGGCAGGGGGCTGAGAATATCTGATTGTTTTGCAGATGTGTTTTGATGTTCTTTCGTTAATTTTCAGTCGAGTGCTGATGCAGATGAGCGATTTCTGGAGGAATCACCTTTGACGTTCAAACTGGACCACCGCAGCGAGACGAAGCAAGTGCGAGACACCATGTGGAACCTCGCGTACAAGCTGCTGAAGCGGAACGAGTGGAAGAAGCTCGCACACCACTGGGACTTCACTGAGCAGCAGGTGGCTGCCATCGAGGAGCAGTGGACAGGTGATGGTCAGCAAATTGCCCCCCCCCGTCCGTTTTATCACCTCAGACGTGTACTAGACGGGTTGAGCTGATTATTGTGGACTTGTCTGTAATGTGTTTAGGTCCCAACAGTTACCAGGAGCATGGGAACAGAATGCTGCTGATCTGGCTGCACAGTGTGAGAGTGGCCCAAAAGTCTCCAGCTAAAGAGCTCTATCAGGGACTTCTCTCTACTGGGAACACCAAAATGGCAGGTGTGGTTCAAATCCATCGCTCTCCTCTTGCCAGAACAACCAGCATTTGGCCCCCAGACCAAGACCCTCAACTTCTAGTTGCTCCAGTTAGACTTGGCCATAATCATGAAAATCATCTGATAAATGTAAACTCTTTTCTTCCTGACAGAAAAACTAAGAGTGGAGGGAGAGGACAATGGTAACCGTAAATGTTTGATTTCATGAAGATCTAGTTCGGCTGGAGGAGTCTTGACGGGCATCATATGCTGGTGGTGGCGGCAGGAACCTGTTTGCTCAGCAGAGACAGTGACTTTTTTTGTAGTATGTCTTTTCTAGACCGAGAACGCCAAAGAACATCTCTCCAGAGCATGTGAAGGACCCCGTGCTGCCTCAGGATCTCTGGTAACCCCACCAAACTGGTAAAAATTTCGAATTGTGCCATGTTTCCAGATTTTTTTTTAAATTCAGGCAGTCAAATTGGCCAGAAACTGCCACCTAAAAAATGTAATGTATTACAGCGATTAAGAACGTAAATCCAACCTTTATTTCATTTTGGGTCTTACAGGCAACGCGAGATTTAAAAAGTTACATTTTTACTTTGTAAAACAAAACTGCAGTACATTCAGTCTGTTTGCTCTTGATGTATACATAAATAATTTGATCATTAAAATAAAAACTATTCAAAACTACCTGATACTATTTAAAAAAAGAACTCCCTGGTTTCTGCTGGTTCAAGAAAGTACAACGTTGCAGTGCGCTTTACTTGAACTGTTAGAAACAATGTTGCATGAAGGAATGTGTGTTAGTCCACAACCCTGACTGAGTGCAAGTGAAATGCAGAAGAGGAAGGAGCCCGGGCCTGGCTGGAGGAGCTCTTGGATGCAGTCTGACCCTGCAGAGCCAAGCGAGGGAACTTGGCTGCTGTAGACTGAGCCATGGTGAGCTGTGCGAGAAGCAAAGACAAACTGTGATTTGATAAGAATTCAGTAACAATTTAATTTCTGTGTAGGTTCCCGGTCGTCCAGGACGTGGTCATCTCGAGGACTTGATTAGAAGGCAAATGGACTTCTTTACAAAACACCTCTCGTCTCGTTCAGTTGTAAAAAGTCTGACGGTAAGTTGCAAGTGTTTATCCTCTAGATCGGCGTGATCACCTTGAAAGTAGTTGTTGACCTGTTGCCCTGTCCTCCACTGACTCGTTAGTGTTGCTTTGTCCTTCACCTTGATATCTGTATTGTAATTGGCTGATGATTGGCGCGATATTGCTCCAGCTCTGTATGTTCCAGTGCCACATAGCTGTTCTCGTTGCTGTCCAAAATGTCAATGTTTGTATCTTCATAAGTGTCCAGCTGATCTGCTCGCTCTGTTCTGTGTAATGTCTATCATGTGCATTCTGGAACTTGTTACTTCTCTAATGTTAGTGTTGTACACTGTTTTTACAATTGTCCTGTTTAACTGCTGCAGATCGTCTACGTCTAGGTTAAAGTTTGTGTGTGTGTGTGTGTATATATATATATACACACACACATTTTGTGCCTTATTTGTTCTCACTGTAGAAACGACAGTGTTCCTTCTCCTTTCAGCGACGACGTCCAGTGCAGTCCTGCGGCCTCTTCAGGGAGGTGAGTAGAAAAGCCCTCTCTCTATATTCTATCACGTTAAAAAACTAGTTTAAATGTCGAGCCTCTGCATCTGCCCTCACTCGAGGTGAAGGTTGGCCGAGTGGTTAAGACACCGGTCTCTGGACCAGAAGATCACGGTTCAAATCCCAGCTCCACCGTTACCTTTACTGTGTCTCAGAGCAAAACTCTTACACTCAAATTGCTGAAATTAGGAAATGACTCAGTGACACTAACAAATTGACTGTTTTGAGTAAGAACGTCTAAAATAAAATCTTAAGTAAATTAAATGTGAGGAAATTAGGTTTTGCTCAGTAAAGGTAACAGCAGAGCTGGGATTTGAACCCCAGTCTCTGGGTGATGAGACGAGCGTCTTAACCACTCGGCCAACCTTCACCTCGAGAGAGGGGACATGCAGAGGCTCGACATTTAAACTGTTTTTTTAACGTGATAGAATATAGAGAGAGGGCTTTTCTACTCACACTCCTAACGAGGCTCGGCGACACTCGACTCGGCTCTGCCGGACGTTGTCGCCGCTGAAAGGAGAAGGAACACTTTGTCGTTTCTACAGTAAGAACAAATAAAGCACAAAGTAAATACATATGTACACAGTATAAAAACTTTAAACTAGAGGTAGAAAAAGAACAACATTAAACAACACAACTGTAAAGAGCCAGTGAACAATCATTTACAATAACACACTGGACAAAGTACAAGTTTCAGGATACAGACATTACACATATATACACACACACACACACAAACTTTAACCTAGACGTAGACGATCTGCAGCAGTTAAACAGGACAATTGTAAAAACAGTGTACAACACTAACATTAGAGAAGTAACAAGTTCCAGAATGCACATGATACAGACATTACACAGAACAGAGCGAGCAGATCAGCTGGACACTTATGAAGATACAAACATTGACATTTTGGACAGCAACGAGAACAGCTATGTGGCACTGGAACATACAGAGCTGGAGCAATATCACGCCAATCATCAGCCAATTACAATACAGATATCAAGGTGAAGGACAAAGCAACACTAACTTGCCTCAGTGGAAGACAGGGCAACAGGTCAACAACTACTTTCAGGATGATCACTTCAATCTAGAGGATAAACACCAGCAACTCACCGTCAGACCTTTTACAACTGAAGAAGCCTTTCGGACGAAAGCAAGACTTGTTACATCTAAACTACACTTGTCTTTTGTCACAACATTAAAACTTCATTAACATCATTAAACAAAGTATTAGTTCTGTAACGTCAGACTCTTGCCTGAGTGACTGGGTGGTGTCTTTCCACAATGACAGAGCTCGTGGGAGGGACCACACCAATGATGTTGATGCTGCCTGGGGGGCGTCCTGTCTTGGCGTGCTCAGAGCGTCCAGAAACACGTGCGGAGACGGTTTTGAAGACTTTCTGCTTGGCCGATGTTACCGTCCATGTACTTGCCTAAATAAAAGAAACAGTTATAAAGCAGGTAGTGCTGTTGGTCCTCATTCATCAATAAAATATTCTCAAGGAAGTTGACATTTAAATAGTGTTATAATAAATAACTCTGAAGAAAGGGCCAATGTTTTTCGTAAATCAACGTGCAATAAACTGTGCAGCAGTTGTAGATCTTACCCAGGAACAAATCTTAAATAACAATGTCGGATCTTCGTGAACACTGCCCGAGTGGGTTTTAAGAGGGGATTTCTTCTAAAGAATTACTGCTGAATGAGTCAAATTGTTTGTATCTACAGAACATGAAGATGAACCTTTTTTTTTTTTACCTGTCTAAAGGAACTTGCGCTGCCTCCTGGTGGTAAAGCTGTGTTCGCGAGCGTAGTGGAACGAGCTCCCTGGCTTGCTTGTGGATCCTGAAAGACAAAATGTTCCTGCAACACAATGACATGAAATGTAACAAAGCCGTTTGGAACAAAAATATAATGAAATCTAATAAGTCTCAGTAGCTACTAGGGGTGTTGAAATTAATCACAATCAATTATACTGTGGATTTTCAAAGGGTGGTCTGCGATGGCAATGCGGGTCGTCCTTGATATGCAATCCAGTTTCACTTTTTTAAAAATATAAGCGCAAAGAATTTAATGCAACTTTCTAAAAAGTAATAGAACAAAAAGATTCCCTCCCCCAGGACAGAACCACCTAGATTACATCATAATGACGCTACTTGATTTTCTGGCTGCGGCGTAAAAATTCTATTTAAAAAGAACATCCCGATAGTAACTACCGCTGCCCACTCAGCGTGCATTTTGAAAAACTGATGGTAGGCACTGAGATATCGCATGGAAACATGAGGTCAGTGAAGGTTCACACCTCTAGTAGCTACTTTTCATTCTGACCAGCCACTGTGAAGATCGACTATTTGAAGCCATTCTACCTGCCCAAAGTGCACCAACGGCCATTAGGACAAATAAGGACGGCTAGACATAACGTGAAAAACAATGTAGCAGCTTGACTAAAAAAAAGAATTCAAGATGCCGAGTTACTCCTGAAAGGAAACTGTACCGATGGAACAACGTAATGTGTGACTTACTGCTCCTGTTTCTTCGGTATTGCTGGAAGAGCGGGCAGGATGCACCATAACGACTGGGCTACGTCTCGCCGAGGAGGCGGGTCCTCCCCTGAGGGTACAGCATCTTGAGAAGAACAATAAGAAATGCCAGCGCATCAGTCGTCAAAGTTCCATATTCAAACAAGGTTTAATACTGTTTCGCAGGATAAGAAAACACTGCCTTATCGTAACATGTAGCAATAAAAACGATGCCTATGGTTCTCATCCTTAATGAATGACTTTGGGTTTTGCTGCCAACAACAGTCCTGCTCTATGGCATATGCAGGGGTGTGACATTATGGGCCTGGACAATCAGAAGCAGAGATTTGTTGTACAAAATGTATACAGTGTCACACAGTGGAGTAGTGATGCGGGGGTGACCTGCAGGCGCGGGCGGTTTTAGGGCAGACATTTTTAAAATATCGTAGGTGCGGGCGGGCGGGTCAAAAAGTTACAAAACGCATTTCGTTATCGATCAAAATGTGTTGTAAACGGGGTTCGAATTACCTCTCCTCTCAATGCTGGCAAGAGCGGTGCTTTGCGTTCCTGCAACCGGCGCATCGAGCGAGCGTGCGTGCGTTCAGTTCGGCAGATCGCGTGCTGGAAGCGCGTCGAAATAGGCTAAACCCCGGCACGGTGGATTCCATCCTCTTTCTCCACAGTGCTTCCAAACAGCTGTCGTAAATGCAGTCGGCGTATATTTTTCAATTTTGGCGTTTTCAATTTGTTAAGCTACTAGTTTGGTGAAATATCACGGTCAAGTATGCTCCGCTCTACTTCATTTTAGACAAAATTAAGTTAAAAGAAGACATAAGTTCTACTAAGTTCATTCAAATCTGATAGAGTTCTCAGATCTGATGTTACATCAGATGTTACAGTTTGTGTGTGTGCGCGCAAGGGAGATGTCTTTCGTGCAATTTTCCGCAACCCTTCAATAAATAACGACGTAAAAATCGATCTTTCGGTTTCTTTGTTGTTGTTTGGTACACAGTTAATCTTGCAGAAAATTGTGTCATCATCTTCAATGCGAATCTAGCACAAATCTATGTCATCTATGGGTTACAGTGTCACAAATGACACTTCATTGGTAGGTTCCATGGCAATACAGGCTCACTGGTGTTTTTTTGTTTTTTTCCTCGGGTCGGGTTTTGGGTCATTATCCACGCGTATTTTTGCGGGTTGGGCGGCGCGGTTTGGATCTCCTGACGGGTCGGTTTGGGGCGGGTGTTAAAAAAAGCCGACCCGCGCAACACTACAGTGGAGCTTAACAAATCTGGGGTCAGGGCTAGTCTGCCTTTGAGTCACATCACAGCCGTTAAACTGTGTTAAAGCGAAGGGATTTGTATTGATCAATCAAAGTCAAAGTAAACTCTGTCATCTCTGCTATATACTGTACAGATATACAGAGAGACGAGACGACGTGGCTCCAGTTTTCACAGTGCAGTTACAAAACACATCCATGGCCCTTTTCTTAAATCACTAGTGAAGTTCCAACCATCAGTGATTGGGTTTGTTCCTACAGGTAACAAGGACAATAGGCCAGGGGTGTCCAGTTCCGGTCCTGGAGCACTTCCATCATACCTAAGACAAGGCGTCAAGGTTTTGATGCAAAACCTCCAGGATACTGGATACCAACCCATCACTGATAACTGGAACTTCACCAGTGGCCCTGAAACTGGAGTTGTTAAGCTACACTGTTTAACACTGTAAAACACTGTAACAAATCTCAGCTTCTGGTTTTCATCGTAAAAATCCCTTATTCCCACAACATTTGCTAAAAGTTCAGCTTAACTACCAATGGCTAAGCTGGTCAGAGCTTAACACTCACTATTATCTCTCCATTTCACAGTTTGCGCCATCAAATCGTGTCTTCCCACATGTTCACCAACTATGTGAAAAGAATTTGCATCAAGGATCTTTTACCTTGAGTAAACTGAGTTTCTCGATGAATCACTGCAGTCCTAATACACACTCATTTTAACATTTACATTTGCCACAGGGCCTTACAAATCCTCCTTGTGGAGATAAAACTGTAGATCACCTTTCTCCCCTCGGCCAAGATCTCATGTTGAGAGCCTCGATGTTGAGGGCGCAGACGCCGCGCATGAAGGCCTTCTTCATGGAGTCCTCGTAGCGATCTCTCTCCTGGTGCAGTCGGTGAATCTCCTCCTGGGCTTTCTGCAGGGCCTCTACATGCTGAGAAACACAAATGCCATACGAGGCTATGACACCTGACGTCAAAAAGTAATGGCCGCACAGTCCTCCTATATGGTGTTTTCACCGGCGCCCTCACCTCCACGGCCTGCGCCAGGCACGCCCGCTCCGCCCTCTCCCTCCAGTCCTGCTGGATCAGCGAGTGCCACGCCGCTCACGCTTTACGCTTCCACGTCAGCTGGCAGTGCTGCTCGGCCAGTTTGCCACCCTGAACCTGCCAACCACAGCGGGGCGGACGCATAGAGGAAGCCGAATCAGTAGGGGAATTGATGTTTCCACATTTGTCTCGAAACTTGCACTGGACTGCGATTTCCAGTCTATTTCGCAAAAGCTGGCATTGACTTCGGTCCCAGTAATCTTACAGACACTTACAATTTGTACAATTGTTTTGAACACTGTTGTACTAGTACGGTTCATTTTTGTTATGATATGGCTTTTTCTTATACCGTAATACCGGTTTAAATAGCCTAAACAACGTCCGGAACGTGGCGCAGCGGAAACTGTTTAAGGGGGGCCATTTTTACTGGTACACCGCTGACCGTGCATGCAACGGATTACCTGTGTTAGAGTTACTGAAGCAGTGAAAACGGACAGAGAAGCTGTAGAAGACGGTGAAGTGAAACATGATGACAGAAGAACTTCTGCCGAAAAAGGAGCCGTGTCTGTTGTCTGGAGATATTTCGGTTTTAAAAGGTCGGATGTGGACCAGACAACCATTTATTGCACACGCTGTCGAGCTAAAGTTGTCGCAGGTGTTGCGGCAACACAAGCAATATGCTACACCACCTTAGCCGAAAACACGCTCTGGAGTACCAGGAATGCATGCAACTAAAATCTGCATCCTCCACATGCTCAGGTAAAACTGAGAAAAGTAGAGGACACTCCAGTCAGGCATCGCTTGTAGACGCGTTTGCTGCCTACGACAAAAAAAAAGCAAGCGGTGGATCGAGATAACCAACGCCATTACAATCCATATAGCCAAAGACATGGTTCCATTTAGTACTGTGGAGATCGGCAGATTCAGGGCTATGATTAAGACACTGGATGCCAGATATGTGATTCCAAGTCGCAAATACTTTAGCCAAACAGCGATTGTTTAAAAAGTCACTTTACCGTGTCAGTGGACAGAGACTGTTTACATTAACAGTGTAGTTGGTTTACAAAAAATATTTACTATTTATTCTGTTTCTAAGACTTGTTCAGTGCAATACAACTTTTGACAAGCACCTCTGGATATTTTACTCTAAAATTTTACTCTAAGTCTAAATGCCTCTTTGGATGCTTGAAAATATGTTGTGAAAAATTATAGTTTTTAAGTTGTTTGCAAAATTTGT
>JAVGVS010001714.1:0-16082 GCA_032718565.1 Distichodus sexfasciatus
TCCTCCGCCACCAACATCAAGAGCAGCTTCTGGTTCAACACCAAACAGAAAGAGAAATGGCTGGAGGAGAAACATCCAGAGGATGTAGCTTTAGACCCAGATTATGCAGGACGTGTGAGATACACTGTGACTGCAAACTCCACGTTCAGTCTTACAATATCAGACCTGAGAGAGAGAGACTCGGGGGAGTATCACCTGGTGCTCATTACGGAAGGAGAGAAAATCATCAGCTCATCTGCAGTCACTCTAACAGTTACAGGTAACACAACAAATTTAACAAACTGGACAAACTGGTCAATGAATGAGTCTAATTTGTGTGTTTTTTTAAAAATCCAAATCTCCAGATAAAGCTAGAATCATCTACACTCAATTGTAGCACCTCCTGCAGTTTGACTGCTCAACCTGCATCTTACATTTGGTACCGTAATGGACAGTATTTCCAATCAAGCCCTTACAGCACATCAGGTTATATTGTTCCACAAAACCGTGTAGGCAGTTTCTCCTGCTCTGTGAGCAACACAAATAAAACACACTCATCTCCAGTGTGTGAGTATTAATTTTATTCCAGTATGGAGCTGCTGTTAAGATATATGGACATCTGAAAGTAGTAATTTATCACTCTTATAGGTAAGTCTCAGAACGTCTGCTGGAATGTGATCTACACAGAGAGAAGAGTGTGTGTGTTGGAGGGTTCATCAGCAACATTTCTCTGCACTTACTCACATCCCAGTTATCTCACAGTTACTCAAATGTTCTGGCATTATCTTTAGCCTAGTGATGGACACAAAGATCTGAGTAAGGAAGAGCAGTTTGAGAATCGGGTGGACAGCATTGGAGCTGAAAAAGGAAAATGCATTCTGAAGATGAGAGATGTGAGGAGGAACGACTCTGGAGAATATTTCTATCGAGTCATTACAGACTTTGAAGGTGAAAAATTCTCTGGTAAACCTGGTATCGTTCTGAATGTTACAGGTACTTGATCACACCCAATTATATCTGTGCTCTTTTCATATGGACAAAAGGCTGAAAACACCCTTTAAAAACTGTTTTCCATGTTCAGGTCTGCAGGTGAAGGTGAGTTCCACCACTGCTTCTGAGGGACAGACAGTAATACTGAGCTGTAGCACCAGCTGCACTCTTCCTGATAATCCCACTTACATCTGGTACGAGAACGGACAAGTTGTGACCAACAAACCCACCAAATACAACAAGCTCTACCTGAAATGTGAAGATGCAGGCAGCTACTCCTGTGCTGTGAAAGGACGTGAGGACCGTCGATCCCCTGCTGCAACTTTAACTGATCATTGTGAGTTATATCTTCCTACAGGAACAGGGTTACGGTTAACTCTAACCCTAACCCTTACAGACTCCTGTGAAAAAGTTTCAGTGTTCAGAGATGTAAGGTGCAATTCTGTTTGTCAGAGTTGAGGAACCAAAAGGTACTGTTGAGTGTAAGCAAACGACAAAACTACATGACCGCATCTATTACATTTATTTCAACAGTTTTACAGCAGTTGTTTAATGTCCACAGTTTTTGGTTTGTACTTGTGTTTTGGATGATAATAAAAGTCTTTTTCTCGCAGACAACTGCTAAAGTTGGTATAAACTATTCATAATGGTTTTCAACTCATCAGTGCTTGAAATAGCAGGAAGTGGTGCTTGATTCATGGCTTGATATTCCGTACTTTCTCATGTGTGATGTTTTGGTATTATCTTAAATGGCTTTATATTATACCTGAAGGTCAACAGATGTTCTCTCCAGTGCTGACTACAGTGGGAGTGGTGGTCGTACTTATTTTAATACTCATCCCCGGAGTTGGTTGTATTTGCTTTGTGACCAGGAGGAAGGGACGAGCAGATACCCAGGTACTGAAAGAAGATTTTATTTTCACTTTGTTGGTCAACATGTCAAAAATAAAGCAGTAACGGAATGAAGACCTACGTTTTGATTTTCTCCACTCTCTCAGATGACTCAAGATGACACATACACCACCTTGAACCCCATCACCATTTCCCCAGATTACGATACTCTGGCTGTAAGTGATACCAACATGAAATTCTCAAATTTCTTAAATTCCGACCAGACTGTGGCACAACCGGCTACTTAGGTTGGCACAGAGCAACTCAGAACCAATTACAGTTTCTCATTATTACTGTTCACATTTCGTGTTGTCTCATAGAATTTTACTGGATCTGCAAGTGGCACTTACGCAACACTGAACCCCGAGAGCATGAGCGCTGATTATGAGCCGCTGAAAGTAAGTCAGTCATACTCATTTTGTGTCAGTGTGTAATATTGTGTATTTGTGTGTACATTCCAATTGCCTTTTATTTTTCATTTCAGCCTGTTTCACGTCTCCCTGTCAATCAGCATAAAGCTCTGCAGAAAAGGTCTTCGTAGTTAGATTATGACTTATAATCATCATAGATACACAATCACCCCCATGAGTCTGATTACTACAACGGCAGAGATGAATAACCAAGTAACCTCAATTAATTAAACCTTGGACTTCGTCTGAAGAAACAAAGAAACAGTACAACAATATATAGGCAAAAATGCTAATTCTCCAGTTTGAAACCGGATTCTGTTTACTTTAATGCCATTTTTAATAGCTTCCATTTAATTTACAATAATGAACTCCAGCTGAAATCTTCTTGTTTATCATAAAAATAAAATGTTCTTGTTCACATGAATGTTAGTGTCTGCCATTATATAACCTTATTTAGTTATTTATTCTTTTCCATATGTACAGTACTGTGCAAAAGTTTTAGGCAGGTGTGAAAAAAATGCTGTAAACAAAGAATGCTTTCAGAAATATAAATAATTTACAAAATGCAAAGTGAGTGAACAAAAGAAAAATCTAAATCCAATCAATATTTGGTGTTACTACCTTTTGCCTTCAAACCAGCATCAATTCTTATAGGTACACTTGCACAAAGTCAGGAGTTTTGTAGGATTATAGTCAGGTGTATGATCAACCAATTATACCAAACAGGTGCTAATCATCATCAATGTCACACATAGGTTGAAACACAGTCATTAACTGAAACAGAAACAGCTGTGTAGGAGGCTTCAAACTGGGTGAGGACTCTGCTACCAAGGTGAGGTTGTGGAAGACAGTTTTATGTCATGGCAAGATTGAGCACAGCAACAAGACACAAGGTAGTTCTACTGCATCAGCAAGGTCTCTCCCAGACAAAGATTTCAAAGCAGACTGGGGTTTCAAGATGTGCTGTTCAAGCTTCTTTGAAGAAGCACAAAGAAATAGGCAACGTTGAGGATCGTAGGTGCAGTGGTCGGCCAAGGAAACTAAGTGCAGCAGATGGAAGACAATCAAGCTAATTACCCTTCGAAATCGTAAGATGTCCAGCAGTGCCATCAGCTCAGAACTGGCAGAAACCAGTGGGACCCAGGTACACCCATCTACTGTCCGGAGAAGTCTGGCCAGAAGTGGTCTTCATGGAAGAGTTGCAGCCAAAAAGCCATACCTCCGAGGTGGAAACAAGGCTAAGGGACTCAAATATGCACGAAAACATAGAAACTGGGGTGCAGAAAAATGGCAGCAGGTGCTCTGGACTGATGAGTCAAAATTTGAAATATTTGGCTGTAGCAGAAGGCAGTTTGTTCATCGAAGGGCTGGAGATCAGTACAACAATGAGTGTCTGCAGGCAACAGTGAAGCATGGTGGAGGTTTCTTGAACGTTTGGGGCTGCATTTCTGCAAATGGAGTTGGAGATTTGGTCAGGATTAATGGTGTTCTCAATGCTGAGAAATACAGCCAGATACTTATCCATCATGCAATACCATCAGGGAGGCGTATGATTGGCCCCAACTTTATTCTGCAGCAGGACAACGGCCCCAAACGTACAGCCAAAGTCATTAAGAACTATCTTCAGCGTAAAGAACAAGAAGTCCTGGAAGTGATGGTATGGCCCCCCACAGAGCCCTGATCTCAACATCATTGAGTGTGTCTGGGACTACATGAAGAGACAGAAGGATGTGAGGAAGCGTACATCCACAGAAGATCTGTGGTTAGTTCTCTAAGATGTTTGGAACAACCTACCAGCCGAGTTCCTTCAAAAACTGTGTGCAAGTGTACCTAGAAGAATTGATGGTGTTTTGAAGGCAAAGGGTGGTCACACCAAATATTGATCTGATTTAGATTTCTCTTTTGTTCATTCACTGCATTTTGTTGATTGATGAAAATAAATGATTAACACTTCCATTTTTGAAAGCATTCTTTGTTTACAGCATTTTTTCACACCTGCCTAAAACTTTTGCACAGTAGTGTATATAGCGCCGCAGAACCTTTTGTAACCTTTTGCACCATTCATTTTATTTTCTGTTATTTTCTACATACATGTCTGCACCGAAGGAGTTGCTTTTCATTTCACTGTACATGTGTATAGTGACAATAAAAGCCATTCTATTCTCTTCTATCTATGAGAAAATATCAACATTTGTGAGATCTAATTCATCACTCACAATGTGTCTGTAAAAATTCTGTGCAAGTGCGGCGTTAAGGGTTGTGGTGTGGTTATTGAGAAGCAAGTAAGTGCCACACTGTGGTGAAGAAGTGAAAAACGTTTTTTTGGCTTCTCGAAGTTGAGAAATGTGGCCAGTCTGTGATGGGAAACGACGAGAGTAAAAAAAACAAAAAAAAACAAACCCTCCCACAGCCCAGTGTTCTGGATTGTGCAATGCATTGTGGATGACATTTATATTCACATACAGTTTCAAAGGTTCCTCCAAACATTAAAGTTTAGATCGTATCATCAAAAACTATTTTGGTGGTATATGTCTTAACACACACACACACACCACGCACTTCTCTCATAGACTTTTCACAGCTTACTCTCACTTTGAAAAGGGTCAGAAGTCCTCAAACAAAAAATGTAAGTAGAATTACTTATCATTTTAAGAAGTAAAAATATAAACATGGAAACTCAGAGTGTAAGTCTTATGTATTTTTGAATAGCTGTAAAAGGTATTAGAAATCATCACAATATAACATAAATATTTTTGAATTTTCTAGTAAATAACTCATTTAAATCGAAAATGTGTTTGTAATCTATTTTTAAAAGATTGCATTTAGGTGAAATTTTTCTAAGTGAAACTGTATCCATGTTTGAGTGCAGTCCATAGATAGTGTTCATGTAGCGTAGGATTTTTGGTTTGATTTTTGGCTTACTAAGGTACTTTGTAATTTAACATATGCATATTGAAAACAAGTAGAATCACCGCTCCTCGTTCAAGACAGTGGACATTAGAGTCTGACATTGTCTAAAAGAAAATGTTCAATTTATCATTCAAAAAAAAAAAACCCAAAACCTCATGACTTCTGTTAACGCAGTATGATTCAATGAAGAAAATGGGAAGTTACAAAAGTCAAAAATATTTTTCCTTTTTAGCCTGAAAGGAAAATAGTCTGTGCTTTTGTAGTACAGAACAATTTTTTTACTGCATATAATATAGATCTGACTTTGTTGTGATGAAATATGAGGGAAGTGTAACAAGATTCAGGTATGTTCACTAGATTTGTTCTATTGTAATGGGCTTTAAATGACAATGTTCATGTCATTTTTAAAAAGATATGATCCCTTTATAGATTAACCAACATGCAGTGAAAAGAATCTGTAAAAGTTTGTGTTTTCGTTTGAAATACAGAGCAAACTCACTAATTCCATCTTTAACCATTACATAGAAACCTTAATATTACATCATAATATGTGGTGGCGTGTGTCGTCACATACACAGGAAGGTATTGTGACTTTCAGGAAATGTTGGTTGCTTAGCACGTGAAAGAGAGGCAGGTGTTTAGATTGAAATGAACATGGAATATGAAATGAAGACTAGCAACAAAACTACAACATTGCCATTCACAGCTGGTGGATCTGGTCAAAGAACCACAAACAATTTGCTAATTTTTTTTCTCGAGTTTCACACCTCAAGTGTTTTTTTTCCCCTAACACTTAGTTGTTACTGTTGGCTGAGCCACATTTAAACCCTGTTAGACTTACTTTAATTACTATTATTTTTTTAATTAATATATGTTGTTTTAGAAAAGCCAAATATGTTTTAGCCAAATAGCTGGAGCACTGGTGTGGTTCTTATATCACCAGTGTTAGATCAGCTCTGTAACACTTTATCCACATCAATGTTGTTCTGTTAACTCTTAGGTCATGTACACAGGTATTTCTGGAAACGGAGGTGTTTCTATGTGTTTTGGCCTTTGGTCCACACATAAACGGCATTTTGGGTCAGTGAAAAGGCCGGGCAAAGTGACAATTTTTGAAAACTCCATTTCTGCGTTTAGGTGTGGATGAGAAAAACGATTGTGGCAACACGCGAGGGGTCATCACAATTACACTAGCTGAATACAATAAACCGACTACGCCACCTTGGGAGTTTCACCCAAGGACTTAACCCCTTTGCTGCCAGGATTCTGACTAGAACCAGAAAATCTGAGCATATCACACCAGTCCTCAGGTCCCTACACTGGCTTCCAGTTACATTTAGAATTGATTTTAAAGTACTTTTACTGACATATAAATCACTCAATGGCCTAGGACCTAAATACATTGCAGACATGCTCACTGAATATAAACCTAACAGACCGCTCAGATCATTAGGATCGAGTCAGTTAGAAATACCAAGGGTTCACACAAAACAAGGGGAATCCGCTTTTAGCTATTATGCTGCCCGCAGTTGGAATCAGCTTCCAGAAGAGATCAAATGTTCTAAAACATTAGCTACATTTAAATCTAGACTCAAAACTCATCTGTTTAGCTGTGCATTTACTGAATGAGCACTGTGCTTCGTCCGAACTGATTGCATTCTGTTTTTAACTGTTTTGAACTTATTTTAAATCAATTTTTAAATCAATTTTAAATCATTTTGCATTGTTTTTATGATTATTGTTTTTATGATTATTCTACTTCCTTTTATATAAAGCACTTTGAATTACCTCTGTGTATGAAATGTGCTATATAAATAAATTTGCCTTGCCTTGCCTTGCCTTTGGCTAGATACTAAAAGTTCCAAAAAGGCATGCAAGTACGACACTTAAGAGGCAGGAGACGTGCTTCCATCCATCAAAACAAGGTTTTATTCCACAAGATTTTTAAAAGAAACATATAACCATTAAGCCTGTCACAGTTTATTCAAGTTAAAACCCAGAAGTGCGAGCAAACAAACTTAGGAGCTGGGACTTACTTTCGGCAGGGTGGGCCCGCAAAGACCGTATCACACCAAAGCACTCGCATACACACGTGCACAACTACACACACCCGTGAAGTCAGAAAGGGCACTCTTAGGACACAGCACGCCAAAAAGGACTTCCACCACTGTGGAGGGACACCAACCCAACCACCACCAGTACACCCAGCTCCTGAGAAAAACAAAACACAATTTAAAAAATGATATCAAACACAGTGGCCAAAGGCTGAAACCTAAGACTGGCTATCAGCAGCTCTTAAAAATGACCTCCTGCCAGAGGTATCACCAAAAAAAGGAAAAGAAACAAGATACTAACCAAATCAAATTCATTTAAATACTAGCCACTTAACTGATGAATTAACAAATAAATCCAAGAAAACAGTTTAGTAAAAAACACTGGAAAATATAATCCACTCCAACCAAATGATATATCAGAACAAACAAAAAAAGAGAAAATCACACAAAAACTAAAATAACACATAAAATACACTAACAGAGGTTCAAAGTAAAGACATCCAGAAACAAGAGTCAAACAAACAAACAAAAAAAAAATAAATCAGGAATAACTAAAGAAAATCAAGAATAGAAACCAAATACTCCAACTATAAATTCGTAGCTGACATCAAGCTACTACAACTATAACGTAGGAAAAACAAATTATTACCAGGTTGAAGGAGACGATTAAGCAGCCAGGTTGAAAAAAATAAAAAACACAAACCTCCCACTCACTCTTACGCCTAAAACCAATCGAAGTTAAAAAGACATTTTAACATAACCCATAACGGGCAACACAATGGATAATGCCGACCCCGGAGCGGAGCGGTAGGAAAGCCACCGGGATAAAACAACCGGCAACGCACACCGGGATAAAGCAACCGGTGGCGCCCACCGAGGCAAAGCAGCAGCATTCCAACCACTTGGACGTCGGCCTCAATCCCCAACAACGCCGAGAAGGCAGACAAGCTGGGTCCTATGGAACACCAAAATTGCCAAATAAAACTGAAATAGATATAAAGCCTAATGAGTGAACAGCGAAATCATCTACATACCGTCTGATAAAGACACCAGGTGTGACGGAAAGAATTCAATCCACTTCGGCGATTACCTGTTGCAAAGCTTTACTTAACATACGCAATCAACAAAACATGCACGAGAAAATAGAGCAAGACCTACCAGCAGCAAACAGCAATAAATGCCTGGAACATGGGAGCCACAGCGCAAGCCTATAAACGAAAGAGGCCAAGACAAACTAAGCAGCTGAATCCAACTACACCAAACTACAATTCGAGGTGGAGCTTCTTTCCTACCTGTACGAGCCATGAAACAAGGTGCACCGGAACAATACACAGGAAGGGATTCGGCAGGAAGGCATGGCTATTGGGGACCACTATTTATATAAGTGCCCCCTAATGCCGATTGGTTGTCTCACTTGCACCTAAAAGCCCACACATCTTTATTCTGCTACAATCTACCCCACATTTTTTTTATCATTGTCCTGATGATGAATGAAACAGAACCTACTCAGGAACGCTAGCACCAGGGCCTAAAAAGGGCCGAAACACTGCTAGACATAGGGTTGGAAGAGTTCAAAGACCTCGGAAGATGGTGAATATTAGAATGCTGGCATGCGGTTGATCGTACAGTCCTACGGACCAACCCATTACATACACCAGTGTTAGTAGTGGATGGAATGGCCACAGAAACAGATGCTGGCTGCGTTGGTGCTGAGCCTAATAAAGGACCAGGCACAGTACAGACCAAATCTGAACATGTTGGTAGCGACTGAGGAGCTGCCTGGCTTGCTATGGCCAACTCAGCAGATGGCTGCACTGAGGTAACAGGAAAAACCTCAGGGTTCACCACCAACAAGTCCCCATCACAGGACAATTGGTCATCAGAAGCCAGCTCACTGACGTGAGATGGACTACTGGTGATGCTGGGAGAACTTTGAACATCCACTCCGATAACAGCCTTTAACAGAGTGCGGTGGACGTGTTTCACTTTAGTCAGATCATCTACCGGTGCAATGGTGTACACCGCTCCATGCTGTTTTGGTGCTTTTAAAACCCTATACCTCACTGAACTCCACAAGTCTTGGATCTTATTACGCCCTCTAACACCGTAGTCACGCAACCACACCTGCTGACCCTCCATCAATGGTGCACCTTGCACATGTCGGTCGTGGTGCTGCTTTCGACGTTGAGCAGAAATTTCCAACCGTTCTCGAGCTCCTTC
Source organism: Distichodus sexfasciatus (assembly GCA_032718565.1). Taxonomy (NCBI): domain Eukaryota; kingdom Metazoa; phylum Chordata; class Actinopteri; order Characiformes; family Distichodontidae; genus Distichodus; species Distichodus sexfasciatus. Next base: position 9,455 of record JAVGVS010001714.1, read on the forward strand.
AAGTGCCACTTGGAGCCGGGCTCTATGTTCCTGAATCCACTCATGGACACCTCCATGAACGGGTTCCTTAACTCTGCCCAACAGGAAGTCAACAGGCAACCTTGGTTCCTGTCCAAACATGAGAAAAAAAGGAGACTCACCAGTTCCTTGGTGAGGAGTTGTACTATAACAATAGAGGACCTGGGGTAAGCAGGAGTTGCAGTCTCTCCTCCGAGACACCGGCAAAGTGCGCAACAGTTTGTGGAGGGTTCTATTAAAGCACTCACACTGGCCATTCCCCGCTGGGTGATATGGGGTTGTGCAAGACTTCTCGATGCCATAAACCCACAAAGCTGCTGAATGAGGGAGCTCTCAAAGTTGCGGCCCTGATCGGAATGTATTCAGGCAGGAACACCAAACTTAGAGAAGCTCTCTACCACCAACACCTGAGCCACTGTTGATGCTCTTTGATCCTGTGTGGAAATGGCAAGAGTATACTTGCTGAAGACATCTGTCATGACCAACACATTTTCCACCCCATTACTAGCAGGTTCTAAAATGGTGTAATCTAGGGCCAACATTTCATTAGGCCGTGAGGCCATGAGATGTCCCATAGAGCTCTGTGCGGCCAGCTGAGTATCTTTGGCAACTTGGCACCGCTCGCAGGCCCGGCAACACTGTGCAACCTCAGCAGACATCCCTGGCCAATAACACTGGGACCGAAGGAGAGCCAAAGTCCTCTCCACACCTTGATGGCCATGGTCCTGATGAACATGGGTCAACACCTCCTCCGTTAGTGCTGCCGGTAACAGCAGCTGGAGAATCACCTCTGCCCCATCGGGGCGAAATACCTGATGATACAGAACTCCATCTGTCTCAATCAAGCGATCCCACTGCCGAAGTAGTGTCAAGGCAGACTGAGACAGACTCTTCCTCTCCTCATAACTAGGTCGCTGCTTCCGTTTCCAAAACAACAAGACTTCCTGAATAACTGAATCAGCCTGCTGAAGGGCACACACCTCGGACAAAGTGTGCTGAGGCAAAACAGAAATGGCTGCTTGAAGCACCGGAACCTTCTCTACTTCTAGTGCTTGCTGAAGTGGTTTAGGGAGTAGAGTGCCTGGAAGCATGGCTGTCAAGTCCTGTGGGCCAGGCGAATGCTGACGAGAGAGAGCATCTGCATTCCTGTTGCTCCTCCCAGACCGATACTTCAATTTGAAATCGAATGAATCCAGTTGGGCTGCCCAACGTTGCTCAATGGCACCAAGCTTAGCTGTTGACAAATGGCTGACTGGATTATTGTTGCTATACACCAGACACCTATGGCCCAACAAGTACTCTCTAAATTTCTCAGTCATGGCCCACTTAAGGGCCAAAAACTCCAACTTCATGGAACTATAGTTCAACATGTTGCGCTCAGTGGGCCTCAGGCCTCGGCTAGCATATGCTATAGGTCTCACCTTGCCTCCTTGCTCCTGAGAGAGCACTGCTCCCAACCCACCATGACTGGCATCAAGCTCGAAGATGAATGGCAAAGAAAAGTCAGCATACGCAAGCACTGGTGCAGTAATAAGCTTAGTCTTTAAAGCCTCAAAACTTGTGTGACATTCCCCAGACCACTTACCGGTGATACTTTCTGAAGGCTGCCTGCTAAACTTACCCCCTCCCGACTCTGCCACCAGTCGGTGCAGTGGGGCTGCCAGCTTAGCAAAACCCTCCACAAAATGGCGGTAGTAGCTGGCAAACCCCAGGAAGGACCGTAACTCTGACACCGTGGTAGGAGGCTTCCAGTTGGCAACAGCTTCTACCTTACTGGGATCTGTGGAAACCCCCTGATTTGAGATGAAATGACCCAAGTAGCACACTTTCTGCTGAAAGAAAGCACACTTGCTAAGCTTGGCCTTGAGGCCCTCCTGCTGTAGCCGACCCAGCACCACGTCCAAACGCTTCACGTGCTGTGCTACTGTAGAGGAAAAAACCACAATGTCATCAAGGTAGAGAAGTAAAGACTGGCCCTGTTGGTCTCCAAAAATCCTCTGCATCAGCCTCTGGAAAGTCCCAGGTGCATTACAGAGTCCAAATGGCATTCGGTTCCATTCGAACAAACCAAAGGGTGTGCAAAAGGCAGTTTTAGAACGATCCTTTTCAGTAACAGGGACCTGGTTGTACCCACTAGCCAGATCCATAGTGGAAAACCACTGGGCACCAGTCAATGAGTCCAACAACTCCTCAATACGTGGCAATGGAAATGCATCCTTCTGGGTCTTGTTGTTAAGCTGCCTATAATCAACGCACATCCGTAAACTACCATCTTTCTTTTTAACTAGCACAATGGGAGAGGCATAGGGACTGCTGCTCTCTCGAATTACCTGTGCTGCCAGCAGTTGATTGATGTGCTCCTTGACAACCTCATAATCAGAGGGAGGAATACGCCTGTAACGCTGCCTTACAGGGACCTCATCTACCAGAGGAATGTCATGTGAAATCAAATTAGTACACCCAAGATCAGTGTCATGGGCAGAAAACACAGAAGTATACTTTCCAAGGACAGTCCTCACCTGTTTCTACTCTGTGGAGGACAACAAGGACAAATCTAAGCCCTCAATCTGCTCCTGGACAGAGGGGGAAGTTAACTGACAGGATACAGTGGCAAGCTGGGAGGGCACTTCTGTGACCCCTGCAGGCAGGCTGACTACATGAACCAAGTCCAGTGTGCCCACAATAGTACATGGGTAAAGCAACACCTCACTAAAACCCACGTTAATAACAGGTATATAGTATAGTATATAGTATACAGTACCCCTATCCACCTTCATGAGAGATGGAGAGGCAAGCAAGCCTGCTGGCAATCCAGTGTCACGAGGTTTGAACAACACTGTGACCCCAGAATATGGCTCTGAGCAGGTGGCTGTTACCATTTTCATCATACCACCTGAAATGCGATAGGCCTTCCTTCCTCTAACCCTTACTGTTCCTAGCTTATCCTGTGGAGCTAGCACACTGGCATGATGACACTTCTGTAGGCCCTGCACAACCGATTTAGGGGCATCAGCAACAGGGGGCAGCTCAAACAAAGCTGGCCCATGCTGCACAAAGAGTTCTTGGTAACACTTATGAAGCACATTCATCCCCAACACACCAGGGACCTGAGAGGCCACGTTACCAGGAGGATCTTTAACTACCAAAACACCACACCTTGGCATAAATTTGCCACAAAGCTCCACGCTTAGCTCGAGGTAGCCGATGTAGGGAATAGCTAAACCATTAGCAGCTCTAAGCTGTAACCAGTGACATGCTTGGAGATGCTCCTGGCCCCACGGCTCAAAGTACTGATGAAAAAAACTCTCTGTGATGGTAGAGGCCATAGAACCAGTATCTACTAGACAAGGCACCTTAATATCCTCCATATCTACATCAAGATGAGGACAAGAGGAAACCAATTTGGAAATATCAGATACACCACTAAAACCCGTAACTGAGCCAATAGAAGCCCCACCCGAATTGTGACTCGGCAACTCGGTGGCTACTAGTTTTCCAAAGCCGGTGTAAAATGAGCCTGTCTACTCAAGGGTGGGGGAGCCTGTGAGGTGGACGGAGGACGAGGAGAAATACGTCTCCCATCACACTCCCTTGCAAAATGGCCAGGCTAAACGCCTACATATTATAGGGCCCATACGTGGCAAACCAGTACGCTGGTGAGAGCGCTGTAGGGAAGCAATGCTCTGGGTTAACTGATTAAGCTGCTCTTGTTGCTGTTTCAGTAGTTGTCTCATTTCGCTCAACTCTGAAACCTGAGGAGACCTAGTCGGTGACTGAGCGACACCCTGCACCCCATACTGTATCCCAAAGGCAGAGGGAGAAAAATTCCTGCGACCTCATGTGACACTAGGCAAGCCCTCACGCTCCCACCTTAAAGCCTCAGCTGTAACATCAAGTGCACTAGATAAAGGCTGTTGACGCACATACTGTTTCAACTCACGACGTAGTGCACTGTCTAGAACCTGCTCCACAAACTGGTCCCACAACAACACATCAGCATTTGGTACCATTTGGTACCTCACTTGACTACAAATACTAGTCTCTCTGCTACAGGGACACCAGTAGTAAATGGGAGTGTAGGGGGGACAGATGAGGTGGATGGTACGGCAATAGGCTCAGGTACAAGAGGGACTCGCTCTTGGCACAACCTTTCATTATCTGCTTTAAGCTGAATAACCAAATCCCTCAACTCCTGTAATTCTGCCTCCATAACTAACCCAAAGGGAGAAAGGACGGAAAAAAAAACAAATTTGCTGCGTACTCCAAAAGGAACAACTGCTGCTTTGCCTCTAAACACAATTTAACCTACTACACCCCCCAAAGATCAAATCACACGTTCAAAAAAAAAGATGATATATACATGTACATATATATATGGATGGAATGCACGTCTCTGCTCTCAAAAGTAGTCCTGCCGACTACGCCAGATTGGGGACCACTATTTATAAAGCGCCCCATAATGCCGATTGGTTGTCTCACTTGCACCTAAAAGCCCACACATCTTTATTCTGCTACACAAAGATTTTGAAAAATGGACCGTTTTGCATTACAGGATGCACCGTGTCTACATTAGGTTTTCATCTACAATGCAAGGCATGCTTTTGATAGCATTTTTTGGGGTTGTGTGTGGACGGAGATATTTTTGAAAACGTGCTCAGGTGGACGCGATTTTTTTTTAAAAAATGAAAAATCTCCGTTTTCAGAAATACCCGTGTACGTCTGGATATGGCCATATAGTCTTTAAAAGAAACAATAGTTTTAAAGGGTGACTCATATGACACACTTAACACTGTCCAGGTGTGGATAGTTTCTACAAAAAGTCATTTTCTGCCACATAGTACACTGGTGACACCAAGGATCCACGGCACCAATGCAAACATTTATTTTAACAGTAAAAACAAACATCGCGTCCACACGACCACGTTTTCAAAAATATCTCCGTCCACAGGCAATCGCAAAAAACGCTGTCAAAAGCACGCCTTGCGTTGTAGATGAAAACCTAATGTAGACACGGCGCATACTGCGACGTCATATGAGTGGCGCACAGTGTGACGCGAAACGGTCCGTTTTTCAAAATCTTCGTTTTTCTCGTCCACACCTAAACGCAGAAAAGTTTTCAAAAATCGCCACTTTGGCCGGAGTTTTCTAAAACCTCCGTTTTCACTGACCCAAAACGCCGTTTACGTGTGGACGAAAGGTCAAAACGCATAAAAAACCTCCGTTTTCAGAAATTCCCGTGTACGTGTGGACATGGCCAGAGTGATGACGGACCGACAAAAGGGAAAACAGGCTTAAACAGAAATCTAACTAAACTGAAACACATGCAAACGCTAAGCGAACTGATTAAACCAAACAAGACACTAAACGCTGAACCAATAGATTGATAGATCAGGGCAAACTGGCAGCAGGGACTAAAACAGGAACCAATCAAACAAACTGATCAACAAAGCAGGATGAAAAAACTAAAGCTAACACAAGTGTAATATACAATATCAATAAGCTAACTAACCAATCAGAACACGTGGGGGCAGGACGGAGGACGTCGACAGACAGACAGACCACAATGGACAGACAGGACGGGGTGCCCTCTGGTGGGCAGGTGAGGTAGAGTCCAGGGGGAGAGTCGTGACCTTTTCTCAACAGCAAGACGCCATAGAAGAAGTAAAGAAATGTAGCATCAACACTAGGGACGAATACTGTCAGAAAGGCTTTTAATAAATATTGAATTAAAATGTTAATAAAACTTTACTTTACTTGATGTCAACGCTTTAGTGAGAGTGTGATGAGAAGGACTTGCAGCCATTTCTGTGCCAACACTTGTCCATTCATCAACTCGTTCATCACCGTGCCTCAAATATTTTTGTAAAAAAGCATTTTCCTTAGGACAAGGTCCGAATATTTCTTCTTGCAACTGATTTGAACACCATCAAACAACACACTGTTTCAACTACATCACTAATAATATTTTACTCAACACTGGAATCAACTCTAGAGTAGGTAAGACTGTAAACTCACCACTGGTGATTTTGCTGTGTAAAAAGACCATGAAGGAGTTTTGAACAGAACCCATTGCATTTGTGTGGTTTTATTGTAGAACGCAGCAACTGTTGAGAATCTTATTGGTTGTGTTTTTTTTCTGTATTTCCAGGTCAGGTGGACAGATGTGCTTTAAATGTGGAATTGTGTCTCTCACCATCCTGCTTTATGTTCCAGGTATTTTTACCTACTCAATATTTGTGTGTCGGTCAAACAGCAGCTAATAATTGTCAGCACGCTTGTTGGACGATGCTTGAGACGGTACCTTGCTCATGAGTACCTCAGCCATACCTTTACAAGTCCCAGGACTGCTAAAGGTACCGCTGAGGTACTCATGAGCAAGGTACCGTCACCAAGCACTGCTCCCCGGGCACTGCCCAGGTCAGTTGTCCACGGCTAAATTCCTACAACACTAAGTATAGCCGTTTTCAAGAGATAACAACAATGCTATCATTTCAGGTTGTGTGGGTGAGAGTGTCAATGTCACATGCCATCCTCAGACTATTTGTGCGTTACGGGAGACAGAAGTAAACCTGACGTGCTCGTCCTCCGCCACCAACATCAAGAGCAGCTT
>JAVGVS010001715.1:0-16065 GCA_032718565.1 Distichodus sexfasciatus
ACGTTGTTAGTAATGTTACAGACCCACTGTGGGGTACGTTTCCCAAAAGTACTGTGTCACTGTGTTAATTGCTAATGTATGTAAGTTGCTAACGTAGTTATCCCAAATATGCTTTTGAGAAACACACCCATATGATTATTACTATGCATTAATGACGCAAAATATAGGCGGGGTTTCCAACAAACTGGATGTTTCATTGGTTATGCAAATATGATATGCAAATGAAGGACAGATTTAGCATAGTCAGAGAGCTTTCTGGGAATTCACCGCGAACGTGAAGTGTAGTCAAAAAGTACTTAATACTTTGGTGCGCTATGGGTATTGCACTTGGGTAAGTAAGTAAGTAAGTAAGTAAGTAAGTAAGTAAGTAAGTAAGTAAGTAAGTAAGTAATTTTGTTGTTAGTGTTTTTGTTGCTAGTTTTAAATGTAATACTTAGTTTTTGAGAAAGTTTATTAGAAGGTTCTCAATAGTGTTAAAATAATTACTTGACTTATAAAATATATTAGAAGAGTCCCAGAGCTTTGAGAGGATTACGTTTGATATGTAAGTTAGTAACAGAACATACTACAGACTGATTCTGGATCTGGGTTTTTACATATTAACTTAGCTAATTGGATGTAGTTCCCATAGCTGTTGGAAGTTTGATCTGTTTAGCCCCGAAAGAACTTATAAATAAAATGTTTGAATAAGTCTTATGATATTGAGAGTCAAGCAACATTTATAACATACATTCTTATTCTATTATATTGTCCAACCAAACGTAAAGTATTTATTTCATTTATCGAGGATTCTGGCCATGTGTTCAAGAGGATGGTAATGCATCATTAACTAGCAAGTGCAGTGTAGTTTTAGCAGTGACCACTAGACGGCCACCACTCTGACACGCAGTAGACTCTGTTTCACATTTCAAAATTCTTTATTTGTCACATACATAGTTATACAAGTACAACATGTCAGACCATGAACGAGCTAAAGACTGTGCAAATCAAAAAAATACCATTTAGAATTTTAGAAAGTTCACAGGTTAAATAAAAAAAATCTTACAATAAGCTAAAGAGTAAGAATAAAATATATATACAGAAACTATAGACACTAGAGATAATCTTATGAGGTTGTATTACACAGTCACTGTACTTGTACATTGTACAGTGCTCCTAAACCTCCTCAGCTGTCTTGGGCTTGGATGCGTTCAGTCCATGTCAGATCCTCAGTGATACGAACGTCCAGATATTTGCCGCTGCTCACGCTCTCCACTGCAGTCCTGTTGATGTAGGGGAGAGTAGAAGCGCTCCTTACTCCTGCTAAAGTTCACCACCAGCTCCTTGGTCTTGCTAACGTGAAGTTGTTCTCCTGGCACCACGACGTCAAGTTCTCCACCTCGTCGTCGTTGGAGATGAAGCCCAGCACCACCGTGTCGTCAGCAAATTCGATGATGGAGTTGGCCACACAGTCTGTAGTGTAGAGTGAGTAGAGCAGAGCAGAGGGCTGAGCACGCATTCCTTGAGGAGCTCCTGTGTTAAATGTGATGGTGTTGGAGACACCTGTGAGGAAGATGAAGACACAGGTGACTATTCAGTCCTATCTCCAGCAGCTTGGTGTACAGTCTGTGGGGATCTATCGTGTTGAATGCTGAGCTGTAGTCGATGAACAACAGTCTCACATAGTTACCTTGTCCACGTGGCTGAAGGTGATGTGCAGGATGTGGGAGATGGCGTCATCTGTCGCTGTGTTGGGGTGGGAGGCAAACTGGAGTGAGTCTGTGGAACTGGGGATAGAGAGAGTCTGTCAAAAACAATAACAACTTGACGTTAGTGCCACCGGACGCTACTCATTCACAAACGAGGACTTGCATCACCAGGTTTGTTAATAAAAGTAGCTAATTAAAAATATTTCAGCTTCACTTCTGAGTCTCCTTGTATCTTCCCACTCAGATCCAGTTCTCTCAGCAGTAAGGGGTTTGTACCTAGAACTTCAGTCAGTGTATCACACGCTTCCTCTGCGTCAGGTTTCAACAGGCTGTAGAGAAAAACAGAATGAAGAAAAAAGAATTCTCTCACATTTACTAACACTAACACCATTTAGTTTGGTAAAATAAACTATTTGTAATCTAGTGATAATCTGATTACTTGTGTGCACTGAAATATGAGTTCACCTCAGTGTCTGTAAGTTATTTTTACAATCCTTCAGGACATCCATCTCCACGCCTATATCTCCAGGGTGCAGCTTTATAAGATGTGATGTGGGGTTTGAGTTCAGAGCTGAAGCCAGTGCAGTATATCCTTCCTCTGCAATGCTGCAATCATTCATCCTGAAAGTAAATTCATGACATTGTTTAAACAGTTCAGTTGATGATCTGAACTTTACTACTTTTTTCAGTAGCCTATCAGCACTGTTGGGAGTTACAAAGTAACCAAATCACAATAATATATGACTTTTTTGCTGTAACACAGTTAACATACAGTACTGTGCAAAGGTTTTAGGCAGGTGTGAAAAAATGCTGTAAACAAAGAATGCTTGGAATGGAAGTGTTAATCATTTATTTTCATCAATCAACAAAATGCAGTGAATGAAGAAAAGAGAAATCGAAATCAAATCAATATTTGGTGTGACCAGCCTTTGCCTTCAAAACAGCATCAATTCTTCTAGGTTCACTTGCACACAGTTTTTGAAGGAACTCGGCTGGTAGGTTGTTCCAAACATCTTGGAGAACTAACCACAGATCTATAATCCTATAATCCTACAAAATAATATAATGACTATAATCCTACAAAATAATATAATCACTACAAAATAGTATAATGATTATAATCCTACAAAATCCCTGACTTTGTGCAAGAATTGATGCTGGTTTGAAGGCAAAAGGTAGTAACACCAAATATTGATTTGATTTGGATTTTTCTTTTGTTTGCTCACTTTGCGTTTTGTAAATTGATAAAAATAAACAATCATTATTTATATTTCTGAAAGCATTCTTTGTTTACAGCATTTTTTCACACCTGCCTAAAACTTTTGCACAGTACTGTATATTAACATTACTAATATAGTTTCATCAATATTGTACTCGTTACATATTTCAGTAAGACATGTTACCACACTTTTAACCCCAATTTTAGTGCTGTTTTGTCAGTAAATTGGCACAAGAGAAAAACATGGGGACGACTAAGAGCTATTTCCTACAGCCTGTATGGTCATTATGCTGCACCACATCGCTCTCCAGTGGATGTAAAATGAACATTTTAGCATTTTACAAAGCCATGTCCTACTTCCACACTCATTTTGGGGAAAATAACTCAAAATTAATGCTGGAGTCGTATAACACATTACAATTCCGAGACATTAATAATGTAATGTAATCAACTGAAATAACAGTAAATAGTAATCTATAATCTTACATTCTGGAAGTAACTTGACCAACACTGCTTATCAGTAACTAAAAAGGCCCGGTCTTGAAACACTGCATTTAGTAAATAATATTGGCCTCATTTTGGCAAACTCTCTAAACTCTACTAAACTAAATTAAGTGGTTGTAGTATGCAGCTCGTTTTTTAATATATATTGGTTTAAAAAATGAAGAAGCAAGTCATCAGTTTGGCTGTGGGCTAATTAAAAATGAAGCAGGTTGTATCATCATTTTGCTCTTATCTTACCTTCTCTCAGGGACAGTTGTTGATCCACAAGAAGAGCGGGATTTTCCTTTCTGGAAAGACCTTCAACAAATAAAAATAAACATGTAGAAAAACTCCATATTATACTTTTCACACCGAGAAAGAAATCTTAATAGTGAACAAATACAAGAAGTAACACTCACACTGCAGATACATCCGACTGTTACAAATGATTGTAGATAATCTCAAGATTCTAGTACATTCTACTTCTGTTCTTATTAATATTAGTATCAGGTGTTAAACGCTCACGGGTCAAGTAAGTTTGTTGGGTTAGATATCATAACACCATGCTACAATAAATGATCAGTTATTTTCAGTAAAGTCGTTTAGCCATGGTTATATTTCTTCTAGCAACAGTCCTTAAACAAAGTCAAAATTGAAAGTGTTGATGATAATGATGATGATGATGATGATGATGATGGCCTATAAGCAACGAAAATTAGTGGCAGAAGCCACGGTCAGAGATCGCAAGTTTCTCATAAATTTAGCTTATAATTTTAGCTGTACTAGAGGCAAACGAGGAGAAATAAACGTAGCGAGAAGACATCTGTAAGATTAAGGACTATATTTCTCGTCTGCAAGATGAGATGAACACAAAAACAAGGGAGGCGCAAAAGCGCACTGGATGCGTAAAAACGCGCGGTCTCAAAAGACTGCACTTTAAATCAATAACTTATGGCCTCATATTGGCAAAGTCTTCACTTTGAAATATAAAGCTAAATTAAAGCAGGTTGTAGTATGCGATATCGAAATTCAGAGAGGTCGAATTACTTTTGAAAAACACTTATAAAAACGTATAAAAACTGAGCGTCTACCTTTACCACTATTGTTGAAAATAAAGCCGGTTGTATTAGAACCTTATTTACCTTATTTTATCCTCTTTGAGCGACAGGTGTTGGTTCGTGAGAGTAGTGTTAGTGAAGATACTCGAAAATATAATATTGTAACTGAGTTATGTTCGTAATATATTTTCTTGTAATAATTACCGACATAAAGCAGAAAATGTTACACTGCTAAACACTAGGACACGTAAAGTCTTGTTCCGTGAACAGAAGCAGCTGCATGGAGGTTGTTCGAGATCAACAGACATAATGTGTTCATTTTGTTGATTTCAATGCAAGTTACTTACGATTGTAATTGTCACAGCTTCTACGGCAGGACTTTTAAACAGAAGCAGACACAAAGAGGGCACGAAGCTCTGCCTTAAAAATGGAAAATAAATGCGTAGAGGAGGCCAAACTAAACGCAGTCACAGAGTTAGCAGGAGCACATGAGACAACAAGATGACCACACAGGTGTAGCAACTCAGAACCTAAAGGAATTCAGGGAAGACGGTAAATGTCGGCATCTGGTGGATGAACGGAGAATTGCAGGGGCGATCGCGAATTCAATCTGGCATTGTTATTAGTTACGTTTATCAACCATCAAATATCAATTTTAAAAAAAATAACAAGCTTTGTAACACATTACATGGGTTGGGTGCGTAATAGATTTATATGCAAATAGGACTTATTTTCAGTGTAAAACATATTGACAAAAACAAGCCGTTGGCGCAGTAGTTAGCGCTGCCACCTCACAGTGAAAAGGTTCTGGGTTCGAGTCCCGAGTCGGCAAGTGGGGTCTGTCTGTGTGGAGTTTGCATGTGTGGAGTTTCCCCCCCGTGTTCGCGTGGGTTTCTTCCCACAGTCCAAAAGCATGCAGTATAGGTTGATTGGTGACTCTAAATTGGCCCCGTGAGTGTGCACCCCACGATTGTAGTCGGGGTTCAGATAATGAGTGAAAAAGTCAAACAACTGGTTTGAGATTTACGTGGTTTAGCTTTATATGCAGCCTTACTTTTAATTCTAAAAAAAAAAAAAATGTACAAGAGGAATGTTTGAAAGACTAGTCTTGAAACTGATGATGGACATTAGTCTGTGTTTAATCGCCCAGCTTTACTTCGGAGTTGAACAAATACCCAAGTTTACATGGAAATGTGGGTGAGAAACTGAAAAGGGGCAAAGCTTCGACAACCTCAGATGCAGAACAATGCAATCCAACATTGAGCACAACTGAAAACACTGATCAATAGACTGAATTTCTCTACAATAGTAGCACAGTGTGGTTCAACCGCTTTAGCTATCTTTAACAAATCCTTTTTACATAATAAAGAATATCAAATAAAACATGGTATATTGTTGGTGAACAAGAACTGCTAAATAATTCTGCATGCGTGAAAAAACTAACTGTGCAGAATCACTTCCTGTGACGGTCAGTTCTCTTGATTCATTACTTTATTTTTATTTTACAGTGACAAGATGGTCAATTATCAACATTATGTCCATTCACTTGGTTTTCATACTATTTTCTATGTAAATGTCTGTATTGTAATACCCTTAGAAAAAGAAAGAAAAAAAAAAAAAGACATAGACCCCCACTTTCCCTAAACCCGTTCAGACAGCTCCCCGCCTAAACGACAAAGGTAAAAGTGAGAATACTCAGTGCACAGTGTTCAACCCCGTCCAGATAAATTAACATATTGGTACACACAGCCGTCGGCAAATTGCATGTATATAAGGAATACATGCTCGTTTGTTTGTGTGTATGTGCGTGCGCGTCACCGTTCGCCGGAGCCGTCCTTCACATAAGAGGAAGACACTTTAGACTTAGTATGCAAGGTTCTCTCATTTTCCACGGTTTCGGGTTACACAAAACATCAGAGAGGAAAGGGCACACAAGCTAGGCTTATATGCGCAAGTAGGGGCCACAAGTAACAGGGGAACGTAACTTGTACACTAGTCCAAGGAGATACTGATGACAAATCATGACACAACTTTGTGAGTATTCAAGTTTTTCCCAGGACATCCCTCAAAGCAGAATGCTAGTGATGGCGTGTACGAACAACACTGAAGATAAAAGGGGTTATAATGCAGCACCGAGAGTAATGCATTTCAGAAACTTAACATAAACAAGCCCAGCTTCAACTTCTTCCCCAACCACAACTCCCCAATCCCCAGCCCCTGGAAAATGAAAAGAAAAAAATATATTTATTTATATAATATATATATATGTATATATATATATTCATTCTACCACGTCATCCGTGTCCTTCAGTCAATAATGGCATCGCACGTACACACAATACTGGTAGTGTGAGTTCTCAGTCCTCTGCTGCACAGTTGGGGGGAGCGTTATGGCAAGTAGGTGAGCATGTGCGTGGTTATGTGCACAAAAAGAGTCCGACTAGGAGAGGAAACGGGAAGTACAGTGAAGAGGTCCATTACTCCGTCTCTTTGTACAGCAGGCTTGCCCCTCGACACCAGCAGCTAACACTTCATGATGGGCGCACAGATGGAAGAGTGAGCTTATGTACTGTCCAAGGAGGAAGTCGTGACGGCATGGCGTTTTTCTTCACAAAACACACATCCATAGCAGCAGGTAGAGCCTTGTTCGGCCTCCCTCTAAAACAAAACAAAACAAACAAAAAAAAATACCCCCATTTTCCCATTAACCCCCTCAGACAAGCCAAGGAGACATCAAAGTCCTGGGAAGCAAGGTTGTTGTTTTTTTTCCTCCACCCAAACACGCCTGGTCTTACCTACCAACATGGCCACCCATCCTAATAGTCAGTCAGCAGATTTTTTTTTTTCTTCCCATTTTTGCCTTTCAACTTTTTAAGTCTCACCCAACAACCCCCTGTAGCCTCCCCCCACCCCCCACCTCCTGAACGCAGGGATTGAGATCACCGCTCAGGCTCGGACTCCAGGGCCAGGACCCTCTTGCGCTCGCGGCATTGTTTCTTATGGGCTGGCCAATCTCTCTGTTGACACTGGGAGCCGCAGTAACGCGCCACCTGGCACCGACCACAGATGTTGAACTCGCGTAGCTGAAAAATACAGAACAAAAGCACGTGGTTTAACATACTGACTACTACAGTACAATGCCACGTTTTCGGAGATGACATCTAGCTGGAACAAGGCAAGCCTGCATTGCAGATTGCTACAATTGTCAATTTTCACCAGCTGTTGCTACCTACATCGAAACAGCACAGGTTGGCTAGATTCTTCATCACATACATGTCTATAAAGAACATGAAGCGAAATATAATCCTGGTAAACTGCAGATTATGCAAGAAATTTTCAGTAAAGAGTTGAAAATATGGTCACATAAAATATATTGGAAATAAATGTCTAAAATGAACATTAACCTATTATTATGTGCATCAAAGACTAGCAGGACTGAGTTAACAACTTTAGATTTGTTCTACATGAGTTTTTGTGATATAACATGCAACACTGTACGATTGTAGCCATCACAACAGAGCGAAGTAACAAAATGCAACGGTAAGTAATGCTCAGTTCTCACGGGCAACATCTACAACCATTATGAATGCCATGTGTCCTGAGCACAACCGTTGCAAAAGAGAGAGACAGTAACTCTAACCCAGCAGACAATGACAATACTGACCCTCTTCTCGATGAGCGAGCAAGGTGGGTAATGACATTCATAGTAAGTGCAGGAGCATTCCTCCTCCTCCACCAGCTCTCCGTTGGCGTTGTAGTAGCGTGTGCGACTCAGCTCTAAGTACTGCTCTTCAACCGGATCTGCTGGTACCTGCTGGATGGCCAGCCAGTACAGCGACTGCTCTCTGTTCAATGGCCACACAAAAACAAACAAACTCTTCATCAACGGTGGATTTTAGGCAAGCTTTAAAACAGAGCAAAGTAAAACAGGAACTCGTCACGCCTTGCTATACACGCAGAGGACCTTTTTAAATCCCAAAATCAACAGCTACAGCAAAAAGTCAACAATTTCCTCCTCTTACCATTGTTGGGATTTTTTTGCATTTTAGATCATAATATTTATTTACATCAAGAAATATAACTGGCACTGTCAGTGTTGCAACAAGGAGGCTTGGACCTTCTGTTACCTTTGTTTGCTGGATAATTCCTCCGGTTTGGGACTCCAGCCGACAGGTACAAGACGCAAGTTGTCCAAACGGTTGTCCACTGTGACCGAGTTTATATGGACGACTTGAAAACTAGGAGCAATGCCACCTCGGTGCTTCTCCCTGCCCATGTAAACACATACACACACACCCAGCAGATTAATGCCCACAAACTCATTTAAACACAGTCATCTGTAGGGATGGGTTTCGGTAAGATTTTAACGGTACAACTACTCTTATCGGTCCAGTACTTTAACAGTATTCTTATTGGTACCTTTTGAATTTTTTAAAAATCAAATTATCAACAATTAATATTGCTTTATTTAACAAATCACTATTATTATTGAACAAACCACTGACACAGTAAGCTGACAAATAGTCCTGATATTACTAAAATTATTATAAGAAAATAAAAACATACACAGTCATTTTTGTTAGTTTTAGTTCTTTACAAAGACTTCTCAAGTCCACAACGAGTTGCTGTGCATTAAAGTGTAAGTATCACATCAAATAAAAAGCTGTGCTTGTCATATATATCAATGTCTACTAATGGATATTAAATTAAGGATCGTGTGAATGTGTATGTGTATGTATTCTTTTATGTATCTCACAATGTAATTTAAAGTTTTAATTTGTGCGCGTACTCTCGCCGATAGGGCCAGGTCCACCGGATGTCAGTATACATATCTCACTCATACAGCCATAAGCAGAACAGAACAGCATACACACACGGATCGGGCAGCGACACCAGCGTCTGTTTGTGCGTGTGAAGGGGCACGCGCTAGTATTTCCTTGTGCTTCCTGCACAGCGCGCACACGAGAGAACGCTCTACATTAACGTCTTAATAAGTAACGGCACTGATCAAATAAGCTGGGAAAGATCACTTTTTTGCAATTTCTCCAGAACGGAAGGCAATACTGTTAACCTCAGAGTTTTTCGATAGTCCAGTCTTTAAAAAATATAAAAAATCAGTCTGGGGCCTGTTTAGTACCAGGTTTTGGTACCAATCTCTAGTCATCTGTTTTTAGATTTTAGAATCATATCATCGCAGAAGTATGAATGGGTCATACATGTGTTACTCACCACAGCAGCTCATGCAATGGCCGTCCAGCCCACCGGCCTTTACTTATGTCGAAGGCATAAGCAAAAATTTTTGCTCCATTGCCATCTGCGTCAACCTCCATTCGTGCCTGAAAGAGCATTCCAGAAACCGTCAAAGTCGAGATTTGAAAATTAGTTCGAGAGTAATTGCAAAAGTCAAAACATTTTGATAAACTGACAGAAAGAGCTTTAAACTAAACTGCAAAAGCAGAAGCAAATAGCCCATAAAACAAATTAGTCAAAGTCAATGTCCTACCTCAAAGGCATAGTTTTCTACCAGGGGAATATCCTGTTCATCAATTAGGGTGTACTTTGTCTGGGTGGAGAAAACAAATGAAAATAAGTTATAAAATATATGTATTTCTTTAATAGATAGGCCTCAGCTGGAATGTAGGCATATTTTAGCTGTGCAATACTAGAAAGAGTACAATATATTGTGATTATTTTTTAATCAATGACAATAGCACTATTTAAAAAAAAACATTCTACCAAACCATTCTAGATGAGTAATCTTGCACAAAAAATATTTGCTCAAAATTTAAAAAGTGACTTGAAAATGTTTGGAGGGCCCTTAACTAACGGTTGACCAATTAACGGCTGGGCCGATTATCAGATGCCAATATTAGCCATTCTGTCGATTATCGGTATCTGTGTTTAATTTTGACCATCACCAATATTAAGTTATTACAAGGTGTGCTACTGTGGCTCCACTGCCATCTCTTTTCACTGTGCCATTTGCTCTCGACTTGCTGCTTCACTTATTAAGCCTCTTTTCCACTGCTCTGGTTCCCGTGCCGGTTCCCAATTTTGGAACCAGTGCCGCACTTTTCCACAGAACAAAAATTGGTGCCGGTGCCCTAAAACCGGCTCCGAACCAGCCCCTAAACTTTGCTGGTCGAGCAGCGAGAACCCGTGACGCCACGAGAGGTGGGCGGAGCGATAGGTAGCTTTAGAAGAGAAAGTGGCAGAGAGCCAAAATCCGGTAACGTGGAGCGCGGAAGAAATGAAAGCTCTTTTAGCAATATGGACGTCCAGATTCAGCAGAAATTGGAAAGTGCCCTGAAAAATGAGAAGGCATATGAAGAAATAAGGGGAAAAACTAAAAGTTGCAGTCTTCGTACGAACAACCGTTCGTTTAGTGGGCGTGACCTGCGACGTATTATCATGCGGCTCCCGCTGAGCTCCCTGGTCAGTGTAAATGCGGGCCGGTTCTCGGCTGGCTCCCCGTTCAGCACCGGCCAAACACCACTAGAACCGGCACCTGGCACCAGCACCGGCGTAGTGAACAAGAGGTATTAACGTCCCACCCACAACAGTCTCTGACCGGCTATGTCACACTGAAGCCTTGTTGTCCCTCACGCCACACTGACACAGGGGCGCAGCATGAAGCTGTGAGGAGAAGAGTCGAGTTTCAGAATTTTTAGCGAGATTTTTCTTTTTTCTTGGAAATCGGTTCCAGATATCGGTTCTTGGTCCCGTTAACTAGCCAGCTGTATTGACATCGGCCCTGAAAAAGCAATATTGCTCAACCTTTTCAGAACTTTTAAGCTGTAAAATGTGCCTAGCGTATAAAGTGCTTTTGAAAGGGAAAATTTGGAGTTTTACACTGGTCGACTTGACTTTAACACTGCATTTACATAAAATTCTAACAGTGCAGGCCAAACGGTATCTCTCGTGTCAAACTGTACGAATACTGTAGCATTCTATGTAAAGCGCATTGTGACTATGTCTGTTGTAAACAGCACTGTTTAAGCCATTCTGTCGATTATCGGTATCTGTGTTTAATTTTGACCATCACCAATATTAAGTTATTACAAGGTGTGCTACTGTGGCTCCACCGCCATCTCTTTCACTGTGCCATTTGCTCTCAACTTGCTGCTTCACTTATTAAGCCTCTTTTCCACTGCTCTGGTTCCCAATTTTGGAACCAGTGCCGCACTTTTCCACTGTTAGCACTGTTTAAGTCAAATCGACTTGAGTTTCGCGTTTCTTTGACATAACACATGCACACTGACAGAGAGAGATCCTCAACGATACATTGAGCATCCCTAATAACTGTCTGTAATTTCCAGGGCTGTGATTTTGGGCAGGTGGTAGTGAGAAGCACAAAGTCAACACACAGGTACCATTAGGCCGAGGCCTCGTTAAGTCTTAACGCCAGCATGTCCACACCTACTGCACCCGAGATTTACCGGGTGCCCCCTAGTGTCGCGGCGGACGCTGCCCACTCGTACCAACAACTTGCACACGTTTCTGTCAGTAGACAACGCAAACAAACACGTTCCCTTGAGTAAACGGGGTAGACAACGAAGGCACGCCGATTTTGAACACTG
This sequence comes from Distichodus sexfasciatus, assembly GCA_032718565.1. Classification (NCBI taxonomy): domain Eukaryota; kingdom Metazoa; phylum Chordata; class Actinopteri; order Characiformes; family Distichodontidae; genus Distichodus; species Distichodus sexfasciatus. The sequence goes on from JAVGVS010001715.1 coordinate 12,029, forward strand.
CGCGCTTTTAAACGCCCGGACGTCACGTTAGCCCGGCGTTACCTTTGTCAAACGCGTCGGCTAATTTAGTTACGTTAGCTTAGCCGCTCTCACGCATTGTCGACATGCCGGCTCGAGTCACGTTGCAACGGTTCCTGGTTGAGAGATTTGCCCACGTCTCCTTATCGCGACGCCCCTGTTGACGAATTTGATTAAGCCGGTCTCTTAGGAGTTGAGCGCCTGTCGTGTAAAACCGACACTCAAACGCTAAAACAAGTGGTTTGGAGCAACGTTCGACACGGACGCCTACATGAGCCATCGCGACTATTTTGCTAAGTGGTTAGCCCTGCAAGCTAGGGCAGCGAAGTAGACGGCAGGCGCGACAATACGATTCCGGGGAGTTCGCTTCCTAAAACACCGGGCCCATTACGGAACAACCGTTTTCAAGAAGCCCCCAAAAAAGCCATCGCGTGGATGTCACTTAAACTACGAGTACGTCACATAGCCCCCAAAAAATCCCTTCCCAGACGTTGGGCAGAAAAGCAATTTAGCTCTCTAGCTAGCAGGCTAACGGTTTTTGTGATCCCCTCCCCTTCGCGTCGCACATGGCAGTTCCTAGGATTCGACTCACCTTCCCGGCCACACGGCCAAGTCGAACAATCCCAAGCTTAAAATCCGACATTAGATGAGCCGTCAGATGTGGAGTGTAAGGTAAGAGCAGGTAAGGCGGTTTGAAGGCTTGAAATGAGTACGGGCAACTCAAGCCCCGAGTTTCGCCCAGGTTTTTTCCCGTCTATTAGGGTCAGCGCCGTTGCCCGACTCTTCCCCACCCGTCACCAAACCACCGTGATGTACCGCTGAGTGGCGTTGAAAAACCTGCATATTCGTTGCGGGTGGGACTAAACCCGGGCCGAGTGTTGGCCACTCAGCAACGTGTGCCGACTGGCATTAACCAATAGGAGCGTTGGATGTTTGACCGTGCGTGACGTTCAATCTTTTGGTACTATGGGCGCCTCTGACATAGCTTTCTACTCGCTACGTAGTGCTCGATTAATAACAAGCTACGTAGGCACTTTATCCCCTTTGCAGTGCACTACGTAGGGGGAGCGACGCTATAGTTTTGTGGCGCCAAAACAGCACTACGTAGGAAGAAGGGGCCCTCTAAGACGCACACGCACGCGCCGACAAACGAACTGCCTGCGTAAGGGCTTTTGATCAAAGAGACCAATCAGAACACGCGATGTCACGCTTCGCTCCACCATCTCATTTGCATGTTGTAGGCTATTGGCTGTTGTTTCTCTAGGGGTGGGAGCTCAACATCATTTTAGCGCGAAACTCTTACACTAGTAATATATCGCTGACGACATACTCTGCCCGGATCTTTAGTAATTTACAGCGCAGATCTTTGCTGTTTGGTATTTTTTTAATTTGAAGATTCCATGCTGGAAATGCTTCCATATGCTTTCGGTCCCTATAGAAATTCTCTAAATGTAATGGATATACATATGTGAAACATGATTTGTGAAACAGTGGAGCTTCTAGTTTAACGTTTATATTTAATATCCCACTTCTAGTTTAAAGTGTATATTTTATATTCTATTTATATATTGTTTATTCTATGTGCCTTATTTATTTTTTGTTCTTTGCAGAGGTCACATTTCGTTGTGGTGCACTGTGTGCTGTGCTGTGGTGTGTTCACAATGACAAATAATCACAAACGAAAAAAAGACATGTGCATTGTCTAAGTCTGAAGCTCAAGCATGTTTAAGAAATCAATAAGCAAAATCATGCTGCTGTAATAGCAGATTATATACCGTATATAACAAATTAATAGTCATATATGTATATATATATATGTACATACAGTACTGTGCAAAAGTTTTAGGCAGGTGTGAAAAAATGCTGTAAATAAAGAATGCTTTCAAAAATGCAAGTGTTAATCATTTATTTTCATCAATCTTCAAAACAGCATCAATTCTTCTAGGTACACTTTACACTTGCACACAGTTTTTGTAGGAACTCAGCCGGTAGGTTGTTCCAAACATCTTGGAGAACTAACCACAGATCTTCTGTGGATGTAGGCTTCCTCACGTCTCTTCATGTAATCCCAAACACACTCGATGATGTTGAGATCAGGGCTCTGTGGGGGCCATACCATCACTTCCAGGACTTCCTGTTCTTCTTTACGCTGAAGATAGTGACTTTGCCTGTATGTTTGGGGTCGTTGTCCTGCTGCAGAATAAATTTGGGGCCAATCATACACCTCCCTGATGGTATTGCTTGATATATAAGTATCTGCCTGTATTTCTCAGCATTGAGAACACCATTAATCCTGACCAAATCTCCAACTCCATTTGCAGAAATGCAGCCCCAAACGTTCAAGGAACCTCCACCATGCTTCACTGTTGCCTGCAGACACTCTTTATTGTACCACTCTCTAGCCTTTCAACGAACAAACTGCCTTCTGCTACAGCCAAATATTTCAAATTTTGACTCATCAGTCCAGAGCACCTGCTGCACCCTAGTTCTTATGTTTTCATGCATACTTGATTCGCTTGGCCTTCTTCTTTTTTTTTTTGTCCGCCAAACACACACAGAAAACACACAAACCACTGGCAACACTATGGTAACACAACAAAAGTCTGCCTAAAATCCTACGTTGTTTGTGTGAATGTGCCTAGGTATGCAGAGGTATGCATGTTTGTCTATATCTGTGTGTGTATATATGCATATAAGTACATGTATGTTGATGCGTGTGTATGGGTACCTATATGTCGACCCGCATGCACGTGTGAATATATGTATGTGCGCACGCATGTGTGTCCGTGTCTGTCACCAAATGATTTATAATGAGGGTGGAAGGCCACAGCAATCAATGCTGGACCACCGTCCAAGGAAGACCTGAAAGCCCTGGAGCCCACCGGGACCCAGCCATCCCCTCGGCGGCCAGGAGACCCAAGCTGCACGCCACAGGAAGGCTGCGCATCCGCCCCGGAAGGTGAAGGCGGAGGGACCACAGAGATGGACCAGCCCGCGGGCGCAAGGCAGGAGCCCCCCGACAACCCGAGGCGGCAGCGCACAGGCCCCCCCCAGGGGCCGACCACGCGGGCACGGACCGGACACAAGATCCAGGGCCCCGCACGCCCAGGAGCCACCCGCCCGCCGGACAGGAGCCCCGCAGGACCCAGGGAGGTCCACGCCACCCCTGGCCGCACCCCCCCCAGGGGGCAGGCCGACATCGGCCGGATGCCCCGGGAGCCACCAGGCGCCCCAGCCCCCACGGCCTGGCAAGGCTTGGCCTTGTTTCCACGTCGGAGGTATGGCTTTTTGGCTGCAACTCTTCCATGAAGACCACTTCTGGCCAGACTTCTCTGGACAGTAGTTGGGTGTACCTGGGTCCCACTGGTTTCTGCCAGTTCTGAGCTGATGGCACTGCTGGACATCTTTGGATTTCGAAGAGTAATAAGCTTGACGTGTCTTTCACCTGCCTCACTAAGTTTCCTTGGCCGACCACTGCGTCTACGATCCTCAATGTTGCCTATTTCTTTCTGCTTCCTCAAAAGAGCTTGAACCGCACATCTTGAAACCCCAGTGTGCTTTGAAATATTTGCCTGGGAGAGACCTTGCTGATGCAGTATAACTACCTTGTGTCTTGTTGCTGTGCTCAATCTTGCCATGACATGAAACTGTCTTCCACAACCTCACTTTGGTAGCAGGTAGAGTTTGGCTGTTCCTCACCCAGTTTTAAGCCTCCTACACAGCTGTTTCTGTTTTAGTTAATGACTGTTTTCAACCTACGTGTGACATTGATGATCATTAGCACCTGTTTGGTATAATTGGTTGATCATACACCTGACTATAATCCTACAAAATCCCTGACTTTGTGCAAGTGTACCTATAAGAATTGATGCTGGTTTGAAGGCAAAAGGTAGTAACACCAAATATTGATTTGATTTAGATTTTTCCTTTGTACGCTCACTTTGCATTTTGTAAATTGTTAAAAATAAACAATCATTATTTATATTTCTGAAAGCATTCTTTGTTTACAGCATTTTCTC
>JAVGVS010001716.1:0-16060 GCA_032718565.1 Distichodus sexfasciatus
TATATATATATATATATATGTAATAAGGCAAGCAAATGAAAAACTCCTGCCAACGCTGATCGAGGCTCCTCTGGGAGGCAAGTTTTAAAAAATAAAAGAGGGGAAAAGGGGGTTGGGGAAATGAAAACCAGACGCCGATTCCCAGGCTCCTCGGAGGTTCTGACCGCGACGGGGATGTGTCATTTGTATAAAAAAGGGAAAAAAAGAAAAATGCTGCGTCTAGCCGTCGCTAACCTGAGGTTACGGAACGATGAGGAAAAAGGGAACGTTTCCTCGTGACTCGGATTCCCGCTAGCAGTTCCTCGGCTTTGCCGGGAGACTTACAACACGCCGTAAAATCGTGGCGAAGAAGCCGAAAGCCAGATGCCCTCCTGCTGCCGTCGTCGTCGTTCAACACACACGCTCTCGGGTTACCGAGTTTCCTGCCGGAGCGTGGGAATCGGAGCCACTTTGGAATACGTTGGAGGTTTGTGAGCAGGAAAACTGCTAATGTTCCTTGACAATGTTGTACCAAATGGAAGAAATGAAGCTGGAATAAATATCCCCAGCCAATCAGAGATTGAGAGGAGCTGGACTCAGTCCAGCTCGACACCTCAGGAGCTGGACTCAGTTCGGGTTCACTTCAAGTCCACACAAAGTGGTATGCCAAACCTGTGCTTCAGGATCATTTCACCTTTTTCCGTTGTGCTTTGGACCTCATTCTGTTGCACTGGGATTGGGATTGAGACTGGTTTAAAGCCTGGACAGAGCTCAAGTAGATGATTGATGAGAACGATCTGTGTTCCACTTTAGGGGGACATGTAACACTTCCAATCTAAGAAAAAACACATATTTCAGCAGTGTTGCGTAAGTATAAACGACTGTAAGACAAGGTGTGGAACTTAAGATCTTCAAGAGGCCAAAGAAAAAATCCTTTCCCAACAAACATTCCCTGCTTCTGTTGCTTTGAAGGGGTCAGATATTTTAAGAGGTTCAAAGAGTTTGGCTACAGCAGACAGACACTAATCTCACTTAATCATAACATTAGCTTCAGCTGCTGTTGGGCCGGCACGTGCCAGAGAATTAACGCAGAGAATCTTGCCTAAAATTACCCAGCATATGTCGCGGGTTATGGCCATACGTCCCTCTCGGCAAGCGGCGACCTGCCGAAGTCATTCCGGTAGCAACGGAAGAGTTGAAAAATCGGAGAAGGGGGATAGAGAAGCCGGTCCGATGCTAGGCCTTCACTCTTTTAAAAGTTTGAGCGAGTAGATTTAGAACGGACTTCATTAGACTTCCATCAAAGCACTTAATGCAAATGAATTCGGCGAGGCTGCCAGTTCGCCGCTAATGGCGCGTTTCCGTAATCCCGCTGCCCGGCCACATGCTAATAACCTGCCGGCGATGTTCCTTTTTTTTCCCCTCAGGCAGTCATTACATTAGCTCAATTTTCCCTCTTTCCTACATTCTCTCCATCCGATTCGGGCAGCCCTGCTGTCCTGAGGGAGGTCCGGTTGGAGGTTGGAGGTCATTGGGTTCTCGAAAAAGGCACTTAACCCCAATTCCCTTCAGGAAGACAGTCCATGTACTTGGAAATGAAAGTGGAAATGGAGGTTGCTTACGTTAGACCCCAGTTGTGTAGAATATAAGCACTGGATCAACAAAGGGTACCACACCTAGCTAAGCTTGACAGTACATAGCCAAGAAGAAGGAAAAGAGGCCAGTTGGAATGTCTTCATAGAAGACGATTAGACCAACAAGGAGAAGAAGCAATTGAAGCCTTCAGAAAACTTTTGGGAAGAGCACTGGACTAACAAGGGCATTAGAACTAGCTTAGCTTTACAGTTCATAGCTATGAGTAAACAAAATAAGCCTTCAGAATGCTTTGGAAAAGAGCGCTGGACTAAGAAAAATTACCAAACTAGCCAAGAGGAAGCAAAAGAAGCCCTCAGTGCACTTTCAGAAAAGAGCACAGGAAGCAACAAAAGTGTTACGAAAAGGTTATGGTAACAAAAGGTACCATAACTTGCTAAGCTTGACACTTAATTGTCAAGAAGATGCAAAAGAAGATCTTTGATTAGAGCTTTGGACCAGCAAAGAGAAGCAGCATAGAAAGCTTTAGGAACATCTTCAGTTAAGAGCATTGGACAAAGGGTACCAGAACGAGTTTCGTTTGATAGTTCATACACGAGAAGAAACAGCACTGGAAACAGCACTGGACCAACAAAGCATACCAGAAACTAGCTTAGTTTGACTTGGAACCCTGGAAAACAAAGAGACAAAGCAAAAGAAACATTTGGAAAAGAATGATGCACCAATAAAAGGTACCAGAACTGTCTTAGCTTGACTTCTTAGCCAAACCCTGGTGTAATAAAGAATAAAGTGTCCACAAAGTGTGATTTTCCTAATTTTGGGGACAGTTTCTGTGAAGCAACTTGGGGTTAAGGGTCTTGCTCAGAGACCCAGTGATGGTAGTGCTGGAGGTAGGATTCAAACGCAGAACCATTCCACTGGCACCATCCCACCATTTCACACTGGTACCCCAGCGAAATTACAAAATCCACGGAATTATGGGAATCGATCACATCGTTAAAATCTAAATCAAACTGAATCAAAGAGATTTTTAAATCTCAGCTCTACTCTTGTTCTCTCAGTCTTTCTCTCTCATATGACTTTGCCTTATTCCCTGCCTCATGAAAAAAAAAAACAAAAAAAAAAACAGGCTGAGGGACTTTGTGTCCAAATGTCCCTGTGGCCCCCTTTCCACCTACTGGACCTGAGGGAAAACAGCCAGCGCTTGCAAGTTATTTCAACAGACTTTCTTCACTTTTTCTGCTCTCATATTCCCTTTATGAGGACTCGGCCAGAGTGGAGCTGGTTAACACAGACTGCCAAAGACGAGATAAGACCAGAGAGCTTATTTTATGAGGGAAGGTGCTCTCAGCGTCTTTGTTTAGAACGTCCTAAAACTCCAGATTCTGCGTCTTTCTCAAGGGCGCTGAGGCATAAGCCACTCCAACAAAAATAAAATCGAGGCTTCCTGAAATCCGTACGTAAGTGAATTTAATTTGAGTGTTTTATTTGTTATTGCGAACACAGCACAGAACACAGTGCACCACAACCAAATGTGACCTCTGCATTTGACCCATCCGTGAAGGAGCAGTGGGCAGCTTTTTTGGCAGCACCCGGAGAGCAGTACTTGGGGACGGTACCTTACTCATGAGTACCTCAGTGGTATCTTTACGAATCCGGGACTTCCAATCATGGTGCCAATTCCCCAGTCGTTACACTCGCAACTGAAGAATTACGTGACGATCCCCATCCCTAAGCGATCCATTTTCTCACAGGAATTACTTGAGGAATGTGTTGGAAAAATCACTGCAGCTCACAAGCGGAAAAGCTTTGTCCGAGAACGGAATTTCATGCCGTTGCCGAGTGTTACCGAGCTCCAAAAAGGGAGAACAGAAGATGGACTGGGGCCCAAAAATTTGGGGACGGGGGGGAAGTTCCCGTTTTGTTTTATGTATTACACATTGAGGCAATGACCCTGTTAGCGCTCGTCAGCGACCCCCTGCTTAAATGGAACGTTCCAGAAAGCCAAAATCTGGCCAAGCGCTTCCCTCTAATGAATAAGGCATGAGTGCTTTTCCACCAAGAACCACTTCGGCTTCACGTCAGACACGGATCATATTCAGGTGAGATAACGGGAATTTGGATTGCTGTTTTAGTAACGAAGTAAGAAAAACACTACACTCTCTCCATCTTTTTCTCGTTCTCTCTTTCACTCCTCTAACCCCCTCGTCTCACTCTCTCTTTTTTCCTGTCGCTCAGACTCTGTGTATCTTTCTCTCTATTTCTCTCTCTGACTCCCCAACTCACTTTCTTTCTCTCAGACTCTGCAGATCTTTCTTACAATCTCTATTCTAGACTCCCCACCTCTGTCTCTCCTTCTTTCTCTCAGACTGTACATCTTTCTCTCTTTTTCTCACTTTGACTCCCCATCTCCGTCTCTCTCTTTCTCTTACACTCTCTTCGTCCTTCTCTGTTCTCTGGGACTCTGTCTCTCTTTTAGTCCTCTAACCTCCCCCTTCTCACTCAATCTTTTTTTTCTCTCCCTCAGACTCTGTCCAGCTTTCTATTTCTCTTTCTGACCCCCTATTTCTCTCTCTCTCTCTCTCTCTCTCTCTCTCTCTATATGTCTCTCTCCAACGCACCCTCCATCTCTCTCTCTCTCTCCCTTAAAGTCACTCTTTCTCTCTTCTCCACTCTTCTACAGACTCTCTTCATCTCTCTTTCTCATTCATAGACTCTCTCCATCCATCTCTCTATTTCTCTCTCTGACTCCCCTCTCTCACAGACAGATCCTCTCCATCTTTTCTCTTCTCTCTAATTCTGATCACTTTCTGTCTTTCTCCTTCTGTTACTCGCTGCCACTCTGATGGACTCTCTCCATCTCCATCTCTATCTATCTCACTCTCTCCATCTTTCTCTCACTCCCCTTTCCGTCTCATTGTCTCTATGTGTCTGGCTCTTTCTTTCTCGCTCTCTCTCTCTCTGCAGCCATTTAATTCTCTTTTTCTGTAGGTCAAATCTCTCTGTTTCTTTTTCCCTCTCTCTCTCTCTCTCTCTCTCTCACCTGCCGGATTTGTCCCCTAATTTTTTATTTTTTCTTGGTGTGGACGCGGCGAGAACACTTTGTAAATGTAGCATAAAACGAGTGTTACAGTACCACTCCGGTCAGCAGTGGGAAGAAAAACCCGCTTGCTAATTAGAATATTAATCACCGCGCTTGTGAAACGAGCAAGGTCACTGCACGAGGACGAAGAGCTCCACGTCCCTCACACTGTCCTTGTAGCTCAACTTGTGTGTGTGTGTGTGTGAGAGGATTTTTGGGGACAAATTTCAAGTCTTGGCAACATATGCAGTGCAATATGCATCTGTGTTTGCATCCAAAGAGTTCACTCAATAACATCGTTTTAAAAAAATGCCTTTTAAACACCACAGAAAGTCCAACACGGACCTGTACATGCTATTGACTGGTCTTCCACTCAAGCTGGTATTTTTGGAAAGTATGATATTAAGTTGGACTTGCAGTGTGAACCTGGCCGTAGCTGATGATCAGTTATGGCTGTAAGAGGGTTGCAAGGTTGCTGACCTTAGATGCAAAACAAATTATTTCCTACAAAAGCACACTGACTGATAACACTTGAGTAACTGGAAGAAAGACAAGAGTCAAGGCATCTCAATCTAATCTCGTCCCTTCTGCCATGCGTAAAAAATAAATAAACATCAGACAAATCCAAACTCGGAATAACAGGAATGATGGAAATGTAGCGAGAAAAAGAGGAAGCACAGAGGAGTCATAGTTTATCAGAATTTCATGACTCTGCCTGCCAGAGTAAACTCTCTAGTGCTGTGGTTTAAACTCCCCTGACGGCACATCGGAATTGACACATATTAAATTCCACAGCGTGATCAGATAAACTATGGATTTTAAAAGACAAGAAACAGTAGCTATCAATAGTAAGGGTCATTCGATGTTTTTTTGTTCTTACTGATACAACCAAACTGTCTCTCCTCTACTTCTATTTCTAGCTCTGGTTTAAAGTTATATTTAATATTCCATTCCTAGTTTAAAATGTACATATTGTATTCTATTTATATATTGTTTATTCTGTGTGCCTTATTTGTTCTTTATGTCCTACTGCACTGTAAAAACTGGAGCCACATTGTCTCTCCTCTCTGTATATCTGTACAGTATATAGCAGAGATGACAATAAAGTTTACTTTGACTTTGATTACTACTAACTAAGCAGAGCTGTAACAGATATATTACAAAGCAGTTCAGTTCAGGAGTCAGCGATCTGTATGAGACAACGAATGATACTGAAATGATATATTGTCTCATTGATCATTGTCTGTGATGATACATCGTTTTATGATGATACATCAGTCTGTGATGATACATTGTTAAGTTCAATGATCATCGAACCCATAGCATTGATCCAAAATTTAAATAAAAAATAATTAACAGGCGTCATTTTTATTCAGTTTCTATTTTTAGGGTCTGTTTACACATACGCATATATGTTTGTAAAAGCATATATTTTTTATATTTTTTTTTTTTTTTATTGCGTTTACAGGACATTCTAATCCTTGCAACTCGATCACATTGTGGAAAATCCCAAACTCGAAAAACCGGGAAAACCAGGAACGCAGCGAGAAGAAGAGACAGCCATCCTACCTGCTCGTTTCCAACAGGGCAAAAAAAAAAAAAAGCTGGAAAAGAATAAAACTTAAGTGTCTTTTTTCCGTCTATTTCGACCTACCACGTAGGACCGTGAGGCGCGTGGTGGCACTGATCTCCCCGACACTGTTGGAGGCCACGCACTCGTAAATGGCCTCATCCCGTGGCGTTCGCAAGGGCTGGATTCTCAAAACCGAGCCAGAGCCATCGTCAAACTCTATCACCTGCAGGTGTGAGAGACAGAATATGTTATGGGAGTTTTTTTTGTTCACAGTTGATGCCGGACAACACACACACACACACACACACATATCATATCCACAGAAAACACACATACAACTGACGGGAAGAGACTCTCCAAAAAATCTGACGACATACAGCGTGGCCCGGACAGGAACTACCCAAAAAATTAATTTGAAAAAATAAAATTAATGGAAAAAAAATGAAATAAATTAATACATATAATCAGGCCATTCTGAGGACAGCAGAGGAGAGCTCAAAAAGGTTTTGGGGGAGATTTAGAGATTTGAATGGAAAAAATTGGAAAGAAAAAAGGAAGGAAACTTCGGAGAAGTTCAGATTTTAGCAAAGGATGTAACGATACATCGATTCAATGATCAGTGACAATACGATTTCCACAATTCAGTTCAGGAGCAGTGATCGATATATCAATACTCGAATTCTATCTAATTCTAAGTGACATGACAGTGACTGGACTGCAGTGATCAAAATAAATAAATAAATAACATTTTATTCAATTACTGCTTTTATAGAGCATATAAATACATAAATAACAGACGTCATTAGTATTGTAAAGTCACTTTATACTGAATGTGAGGTCCATTTTCATTGATAGAGAAGGAAGTTTTTCATTTAAATGTTTGGTTTGAGTCATTATTTGCTAAAAAGATGTCAAATAATATTTTAGTTGATTTTAAGTGAATGGAAGTGATGGTATTTAATCAGAGATTAAATCGAAAAGAAATCGTATCGTAGCAGATATCAGCAGATTGAATCGATATAATATCGTATCGTGATTAAACTAGATCCGCACTCCCAATGCTGGAAGAGATCCAGATGATGATCAAATGTTCCCGTTTAAGGAATGTGAGCATCGTTTGAACATCTGAATCCTTCCCAATCACCACAATATTAGGGGCCGTCTGACAGAGGATATTATGGAAAAGTGTGTGGTAAACAATATACATTTCATCACTTAAATTCAAAGAAAACTTCATCAAATTTAGACTGGAAAAGGGGGCAATTTGGGAAAGATTGAGATGTTCAGACGATGCTCAAATTCTCCCATATGAGGGGTTTGAACTGAGGCTGGGGAGTTTACCAAATCGTGAAATCGCTATCCCTCATCCCAAACCGCAGCGTTGGAAAGAAACTTTTACTGTAATATTATTAGCTTCTCTTGAAACACTATAGTATGCTGTATAAAGGGTTATCTTTCCAAAAAAACGTAATATTATGCTCTAATGGGGGTGGACCGATTATCAGGGCCAATATTTAACGTTTTTATAGTTATCCGTATCAGTCATTTTTTAAAATGATAAAAATAAATGAATATAAAAGTGACATTTTGGAGGAGCATCCTGTTATTTGTTCATTTGTTAACTTCTTTAACATTTCTTTAAAAAATGCCTCATGGGTGCTATCTGCACTTTTTTCGTTAAAACACTAGGAAAATCTCTCTGAATTAAGCATGCTAAAAGGTTTTTAAATTTTGTGGTATTTTGTCATGCTAAATTTTGATACTAATTGTTATTTTCACACCAGGTTCAAAATATCTCATTGATTACTAATAATCAATATCGCTATCAGCCCTGAAAAATTATCGGTCAACCCCTAGCTACTAATCCAACTAAACAAGGAGCTGCACAATGTATTAACCTAACGATAAAGCGATGTTTAATGTTTTGTAAATTCTTGATAAAAGTGTTAAACTCCTTCCTACTGTGAGAAGTTTAGATATTAGATATTAGATATTAATACGTTTCGATGTTTTTAGTGGAGTCACAGTTTTCAGATCTGCGATTTCACGACTCTGTAAACAGCACAGCTCTGGTCTGAACACATCTGGGAGAAATGGGGAAAAGATTTATGTAAAATGCTCAGTGAATGTTTGCTGGGTGTCTTTAGGTTTGTCCTCCCCGCTAAAAAAATAGTTAAATTGTTAAAATCGTACAGTTATGTGTCAACTGGCTAATACCTGCTCGGCCACTTGGCTTTAAGAATGGGGAAACGTGGCTCATCTTTCGGCTCAGAGGGATTTCGTAAGTCGAGGTCCCATTCTTAAAACTACGACAGCGTATTAGAGCAATCATAGATTTTTATATTACATATAATATATAATAACTATATAATAGATGTATTTTTGGAGTTGAAAGAGGAGGCGTCATTCAGGAAGAAAAGTCAAAAATTCCCAGAGTTGTAAAATTTCAGAGAAAAAAATAAGTTGGATATTCTCTGTCATCTTAAAAATCTAAATTTGCAAATTTTTGAGATTAAAACTTAGGTTATTCAAAAATATTTTAAATGTAGAATTTCTGACTTTACAATTTTGAAAGTGCATGACATTTATGACACACGACAAATTTTACATTGTCAGTGAATATCCCAGTTTGTTTACCTCATAAAATTTGGGACTTAAATCTTGGAAATTTGGTATTTATTTTATCTCAAATGTATGTCATTAGAAAATTATGAATATGCATGTTTTTTCTCATAAATTTACGAATTTAATGACTAAAATTTGGGTGTTTTTCTTGCAAATGTAATTTACAATGTTAGAGAATATCCACCTCTTTTTTCCTCCTAAATTTATAATTAATTTCGGAATTTCAGTTTTTTCCCAGATTTACCCCCTCCTATTTATGTATATTTTTAAAATCTACAGTGGCTCTAATACGCCATCGTATGAAGCTGACATAAATAACGTGAAAATGAGCGGTGAGAAGATCGATGGAAGTAAGACGAAAACGACGCCAGACATTTTTGTTTAGTGTGACGAAACGAAAGACTTGGATGAACGAACGAACAGACAAACGAACTAACGAACGAACGAACGCAGGACAAACATAATGTAGACAAACTATGAGTTTGTTCGCAGCTTGAACAGCTAACGACGCATGCTTGTAATGTATACTCACTCGGTACAGAAAGATCCGGTACAGAAACGGACTTTAAATACATTGCAGGTTACAGAACGGGAATCCGGCTACCATACACTCGCTCCGACACAAACCTCCGACGCGCAGAAACCAACACACATACACACACACACACACACACACACACACTAGCGATGCCAGGCTAAAGGCAGTTGGCGAAGCAGGATGCGATGGCGAAGCCTCCTCGCTCCTTTCTTGGCGAAAGGGAGAGTGCAGACAGGAAGCTGCCAGGCTTCTGGAAGGAAATGGTTTTAGGGAGGATGGGAGGGAGTGGGGGAGGGATGGTGTGCCATGGCAATGGGGATGCGGGAAGTGAGGTGGAGGGGAATGGGGGGTGCTATGGCGGCGACGGATGCGAGAGACTCTGACAAGATGGGAGATTTGGAAGGATAATGGGTCATCTGGGCAAAATGCTAAAAGAATGGGAAGGACAACAATCCTATCAAATGTCCTTCAAAAACGGGTTAATTTAGCAGGTAAGGATGAGTATCGTTAGGATTTTACCGATACCAATATTACTATCGGTAATTACTATCGATACTTCTATTGATACTTCTCTATACTCATATTAATACAGGTACTGTCATTGGCACAGTTGTCTATAACGAAGAGGCCGTAACGAATGCCAATATTTGTTGATATTCTACCTGTAACAGTTTCGAGAAGTATGACTTTTGAGAAATATTGTATCGATAAAAGTTTTGAGTACGTCTCAATAGTCTCATCAATACTGACACTTGTCCATACTCTTGTTGATACTGAGAGGAGTTTTGAGAAGTATCGGTAACTATGAGAGTACGGACAAGTATCGTTATTGATAAATGTTTTAAGAAATATCGGTATGGATACTTTGCACATGCATCGTATCAATATGAGTTTTGATAAGTATCGTATTGATATGAGTTTTGATAAGTGTCGTATCGATATGAGTTTTGATAAGCATTGTATAGATATGAGTTTTGATAAGTATTGTATCGATATTAGTTTTGATAAGCATTCGTATCGATATGAGTTTTGATAAGCATCGTATCAATATGAGTTTTGATAAGCATCGTATCGATATGAGTTTTGATAAGCATTCGTATCGATATGAGTTTTGATAAGCATCGTATCGATATGAGTTTTGATAAGGCATCATTATCGATATGAGTTTTGATATGTATCGTATCGATATGAGTTTTGATAAGCATTCGTATTGATATGAGTTTTGATAAGCATCGTATCGATATGAGTTTTATTAAGCATTATATCAATATGAGTTTTGATATAAGCGTTACGTGCTCGATGAGTTTGATAGAAATGCTCATGTCGATATGAGTTTTTGCTAAACATCGTATCGATATGAGTTTTGATAAGTATCGTATCGATATGAGTTTTGATAAGCATCGTATCGATATGAGTTTTGATAAGCATCGTATCGATAAGAGTTTTGATAAGTATCGTATCGATATGAGTTTTGATAAAGCATCGTGTCGATGAGTTTTGATAAACGATACCATTATCGATATGAGTTTTGATAAATATCAAATCGATATGAGTTTGATAAACATTACATTATCGATATGAGTTTTGATAAAAGCATCGTGTCGATATGAGTTTTCGATAAACGTCGATATCGATATGAGTTTTTGATAAGCATCAAATCGATATGAGTTTTGATAAACGATACGTGTCGATATGAGTTTGATAAATTATCGTGTCGATATACCAGGTTTTGATAAACTGTCGATATGAGTTTGATAAGCGATGCGTATCGATATGGTTTTGATAAGCATCAATCGATATGAGTTTGATAAGCATTACGTGTCGATATGAGTTTTGAAATAAATGTCGTGTCGATGAGTTTGATAAACATCGTATCGATATGAGTTTTGATAAGTATCGTATCGATATGAGTTTTGATAAGCATCGTATCGATATGAGTTTTGATAAGTATCGTATCAATATGAGTTTTGATAAGCATCGTATCGATATGAGTTTTGATAAGTATTGTACCGATACTGATACTTCTGAATACTTTAATCAATACCAATACTTGCCCATACTCTCATCGATAATCAAGACAAGTTCTAAATATTGATGACTTTGGAGAAGGATAAAAGTATGAGAGTATCAAGAAATATCACTATTGATAAGCAGTTTGGGGAAGTAGCAGATTATCGGGGGATACTGGTATCGGTAAGAGCATTGAGAAGAGAAAGCAGGATGGAGGGAGAGAGGGAGGTTTGGAACGATAAGACATCATCCGGACACAATGCTAAAGGAATGGGAAGGCCGTCAATCTTATCAGTGTCCTCGCACAGTGGGTTAGTCAAGCAGGTAGGGATGGGTATCGTTGGGATTTTATTGATACCGATATTCCTCAGTATTTTTCTGCTCACACTTCTATACTCGTATTGATAATGATGCCATTATTAATAGCTACATTTCTGCTTACTCTATCCATCAACACCTATATATCTCGACACTCTTAGAGATGCCAGTACTTCTTGACACTACTTATCAATAAGAATTTTGAGCAGTATTGCTATCAATATTGGTATTGATAAGAGTATCAAGAAGTCTTGGCATCAATCCGGATATCGAGTATCAATATCAATAAGAGCATCAATAAGATTATCAAGATGTATTGGTAATGCTACAACTTTCGAGATGTATTGGTACCAATAAGCGTATTGAGAAGTATCAATGCTTATCTATAGTGATACTACTTAATACGCTTCTCGGTATTCGGTACTGAAACTCTTACCAATACGAAACTTACCAATGTTCCTATTGATTCTAATACTGTTCATCTATATCGATACTTCTTAATGCTGACACCACTCAATACTCAATCAATAACAATAATATCCAATACTCTAATCAATACCAATACTTCTCTAGAATGAAACTCCTTGCTACTTATTACTTTTTACAATATTATTACTTCTCAGTACAGCTTCACACTTCTTAACACGAAAAAGATTGAAAAGACAAGAAGAAGAAGAAGTGATAGAGAGAGGGGAAAAGAAGAGGAAGGATGAAAGAGCAAAAAAATGGCGAGGAAGAAGAAGTGATTGAGGGAGAGTAAAAAGGTGGTGAAAGAAAGAGTAAGAGGAGAAGTAAGAAGATGAAGAACAGAAAGAAGAAGAATGGGCAGGAGGAGGAGGAGAAGAAGTGATTAAGGGAGAGGCAAAGGAGCTGAAAGACAGAGGAAAAGGAGTAAGAAAAAGAAGAATGGGAGGAGGAGGAAGAGAAGAAGAAGAAGTGACTGAGGGAGAGGGAAAAGGAGATGAAAGACAATGTAAGAAGAGGAGTAAGAAGAAGAAGCTTATCAATACTTCTTTACACTAATAATCGATGATTAAGACTGATCATTCTCTACACTGTTATCAATATTAACACTGCTGATACTGATACTGATACTGATACTACAGGAAGCTCTCATCGATACTGATACTTCATGACGCTTAATGATGCTAATACTTCTCAATACTGTTATCAAGTAGAACCCAGTTCAGTCCAGTAGCACTGTCCAATTAGCACCGCTGCTCGATACCCATCCCTTATAGCATGGTAAGAAGAAGTTTCAGGCTAAAGCATGCGTGGAATGTGAAAGCGCCATAAACAACCTCTTAGTTAGCAAGAAAACGCAAAGCCACGAGCGTTTGCTGAAGCAAGTTCAAGCCACGGTAATCTCAGAATGTTTGATTAATTTTTCCATTTTTACTCCACTTTCCGTTTATTTTTTGACTCATATTCATGCACAACTCTTTCGACGGACGTCAAATGTGGTTACTGGTGTTAATACGCGGGTGCAGAGTGCGATTAGCGTGGTTAAAAGCTGGCGTGGGAGGGACAGACATGTTTCGTTTTGGGGGTGGGGGTTGTTTTTGGAAGCATTCACTTTGTCGAGCATTTTACATCAGAACAATAGACCTAATACCTCGAATCTCTGGTTGCTCACTCTCTTCCCCTTCTTGTTCCAGACGATTTTGGGCCTGGGGTCGCCGGTGGCCTGGCAGATGAAGGAGGCAACGCCGCCCTGGACGCCCGTCTGGTCGTTGGGCGTCCTCAAAAACTTTGGTGGCGCTGAAATAGAGAAGAACAAACAGGAAGCTTTTATTATCACTGTAAAGAGTCCAAACGAGATTAAAAACCATCAAATCTGACACCAAACAAACATCATCCTGCTTATTAACATCAGAAACTAATGCAATGGCGGAGGAGGAGGAGGAGGAAGAGGAAGATGAAGGGATAAGAGGAAAAGAGAAGACGAAGAAGATGAAGACGTGACAGAGGGAGTGGGAAGGAGGGAAAACATCAAGAAGATGATGATGATGAAGAAGAAGGAGAGCAAGACGAGGAAAAAGGGAAAGAAAAAGAAGTAAAAGAAGATGAACAAAATGAAAAAGCAGAAGAAGATGAAGAAGTGGTAGAGAGAGGGGGAAAGCAGAGGAAAGATAGAGCAAAAAGATAAAGAAGAGGAAGAAGAAGTGATTGAGGGAGATGAAAGACAAAAGAGGTGAAAGATAAAGAGTAAGAAAAGGAGTAAGAAGAAGGAGGAGGAGAACAAGAAAAGAAGATGTAGAATGAGGAGAAGAAGAAGCAGAAGAAGAAGTGCTGGCAGAAGAAGGAGAAAAAGGAGGAGGAGGAGGCAAAATAAAGGCAGTAAAACTACTAATGTGCAGCGATTAGCGTTTTGAGGTCCTGTGTGAGAGCAGCTACACAACATATGCATGAATGTTTTTGATGAGTGAATGACGACAGCAAGTAGACGAGTGTAACGATTACACCTTCCTCAATCGTTTACAAAAATCCCTCTTATTGTGTTCTTATCGGAGCAGCACTACGAGGGAATGCAATTCTGCTTTTACTGCGTCCAGTGGGATTAACCCGGCCGCTAGCCTCGCCACAGGACGGACGGATGACTGGCGCGAGGGAAAGAAGGAATGAAAAGAGACATAATATCGAGAGAGAAGAGATAGGATCGAATGAGAGCAAATCAACATGTAATCCCTCTTACACTGCTGATGTCACAGACTGGGATTAAAGTGCAGTGTGTGTGTGTGTGTGTTTGTGTGTGTGTGTGTGTGTGTGTGTTTTGGAAAAACATTGCTTTATTCATCAATAATTTACTGCGTCATACTTCAATAACACATTCTTCTTTCCACAGTAACCAGAGTAAATAAAACCCAGTCTAATCCTAATCCCAACCTCCTCTTTAGTTTCTCACATTAAACCTGGAACTCTTCTATAAAAGATCACAACTGCTCACATTATAAAGAGGAGGAAAAAGAAAAAAAATCCAAAAAACTCTGGAAATTTCCAGTATTTATTTATTTTTTTTATCCAACATAATATTTTTAATTATATATTTTCTAGGTAAAAGTGATAAAGAAAATGTTCAAACTAATTTTACTGTGTGACAAAACTCTATTATTTGCAAAAATTCTTTAATATTTAAATGTTTGAAAATTTACTTTTATTTGATTTAATTTTAATTTAACGTTGAAATGTCTATGTCTAAGGGAAAAACCCAAAGGTGCTGTAATGAAAAATTGATCTTTAATAACATAATATTTTGTGAAAATTTGTTTTATTTTAATGTTTGAAATTTAAATGAAATTTAACCCAAAGAAAATGTTCTACTAAATTTTACTGCTTCTGTAATATAGATTTACAATTATTATTTTTTGCGTTTTTTAGTTTAGTTGAATTCATGAGAAATGTTTACGCCTGAGAAACAAACCCAAAGAAAATGTTCTGACATATTTTATTGTTTGGAAAAATAAGTTTTTCATTTATTTACTTATTATATAGATTTTTCGTTCATTATTTTTTATTCATATTTTATTTTATTTTATAAGTCCAATCCAAAGATGATGTTCTGACAACTATTTTCATTTTATTACTTACTTCCCTCATTTCATTTCATCTCATTTTTTGTACTAGAACCTCCAGCAGCGGTAAGTCATTGTGGCCGCTTTAAACCTCAAGAGATTATTAATATTTTTATTTTTACAGCTCCTGAGGCAAATTTATCTGTAAAGCATGTTGCCCAGTTTAATATCACAGAGCTCTAATGTAGAGTTAACAGAGGGTGATGTCTCACACACAAACACACACACTCAGCCACCCACATGGCCTGGGAAAGCTGTGTGTGTGTGCATGTGTTTTGGCTACAGTGGGGTCGAGTTGCTGCTCGTTCCACGTTGTCGTTCTTCACTCCACTCTAATTGGTTGCTGGATTCAGCGAGAGCAGCCGTGCGTAGAGATGAGCATGAGGGGTATGTGAAAAATGCAGAATGAAAAGAGAGAGAGAGAGAGAGAGAGAGAGAGACGGTAGTGGACCTGTGCTGCTGGTACACCACAACCTGCTCTTTTGGCTGTAATAATGTTATTTTTTTTATTTATTTCATTACTATTACATTATTATTGAAATATTTCAGAAACAAACGAAAATGAAGTTTATCGACAAGTTTGTTGCCACATGCAAGGAAGTAGTTATTACATTAAAGCAAAATAATGTGCAAAATACATACATAATGTACTCACAAACAAATAGAGAAATATGGACCTAAAATGTACAAATTTAAAATAGAATATTGTATGAGAATGTAATTTATGAAACGTAATAATAATAATACTACGACTACTACTACTACTACTA
>JAVGVS010001717.1:0-16056 GCA_032718565.1 Distichodus sexfasciatus
TGCTATAATTGTTCTTTATACAACATAACGCCCAGATGTAACCAATTTAAGCCGCTTTTCTGCTGAGCATCTTAAAACCGGAACCTAAATTTTTCGGAACCAAAGGTACTTCATTCTCTCGTTCCTTTTCTCTTCACAACAACCACCAACAACCTCTGCCTTTGCCCCATCCATGAAGGAGCAGATTTTTTGGGAACACCCAAGGAGCAGTGCTTGGGGACGGTACCTCACTCATGAGTACCAGAGCCTTTGGTACCTTTACCAGTCCAAAACTTGAACAGACAACCTTCTAATTGCACGGCCAACTCTCTGTTACACTACCAACTGTCCCATCATGAAAGTAGCTTGAACTGGAACCAATGTCGCAAGATTAAATTGTTTGAAAAATAGTGCAAATCAAACAATTCCAGGTTCCGGTTTCAGTAGAAAAGCTGCTTAAATTTTTGGTCAGTAAAATAGAGACAAGACCTACTGTAAAAGAGAAAGCACCAGTCCTCCACTGAGTCCACCCACACAGTTCAGGCCCAGTTTGGGTCGGGGACGCTCCTGTAGAAAAGAGAGAGTATCCTTTAAGGTGCTTTCACACTGCACATCCCAAAACAGGAACCAGAACTAAGATTACTTTGGGTTGCGGCCCCTGTTCCTTTCAGACCGTGTTAAACTCAACCACCTTTTCATACATTTCATTAGACTTCAAATTCCCATAAGTCTGGTACCTTTCAGATGAGAGTAACCAAACTCATGGTACCTTTTGGATGAGCGGTACCAGACTTGTGGTACCTTTCAGATGAGAGGTAAATGTCTTCAAGTACCTTAAAGTCCAGTTTCATTTGATTCAAGTACTCAAGACTACCGTGTCCTAGATGACCGAGAACCTACAGAAGAAACTTAATCAAGTGCCCAAAACCTGGAGCACTTACCAGACTCAACTAAAGTTCTAGTTCCTGTTAGTTTCCTCAGTTTTTAGAAATAAAAGCGTTTCACACGAGACGTGAAACATCTTCAGAGACCCAAAAGAAGTCCAGCTGCAGTGGATTCAAGCACTGATGGGTACTCGATTAATTTGGAAATAGATACTAGGTTTGACAAAACCAGGAGAAGTTCTCAAATGGTGTAGAAGTACCTTTTGGGAAGAGGACACAGGAAGTCTTCAAATAAGTACCTGGAAGACATGCTGCAGGCCCGATGAAATCACTTCCTCTTCGGTGAAGACATAGTCAGCTCCCAGAGCCTGGAGTTCCTTCATCAGCTCTCCACAGTTCGGCCTGAGAAACACACACACACACACACACACACACTTGGGTACTTAGTTCCTTTCCAAGATTGATCTATGAATAATTTCAGTCATTGCCTCTGATGATGTGGTTTGTTCTGATTAGTGGGTTTGGTACCCGTCTCTAACAATATGCTGTGTTCCGACTGGCAGGTACGGCACCTTTTCCCAGTGATGCGTTCTGATTGGCTGGTACGGTACCTGTCTCTGATGATGTTGATGGTGACGATGCCGAGTGCCGCTGCGATCTGGATCACGGCCTGTCCCACAGCGCTGTTGGCCCCGTTCTGGATCACGGTGGAGCCTGGAACAGGTGAATGAAGATGTTTTACTGCAGTAAGGTGCGTGTGAGAGTCCGACACAGCAGCAGCAGCAGCGCCCTCACCTGGCCTGGTAGTGCCACTGTTCACTCGTAAACTCCAGATTAAATCCCATGTTTTACGTATGATTTTCAGGAGTCAGTAGTGAGTGTGTTTATGTGTAGCGCCCCCACCTGGTGGCATGAAAGAGAGAAATCTCTGGATTAAATAATTTTATGCTCGATTTATTTCCCTCGTCTTTATTTTCTTATTTTGTTTTTCTTTATTAGCTCAAGAGGTTGAGGTTCTCTTTGGGAGTGACGAGGATGGATAGGATCAGGAATGAGTTCATCAGAGGGACAGCTCATGTTAGATGTTTTGGAGATAAAGTCAGAGAGGCCAGACTGAGATGGTTTGGACATGTCCAGAGGAGAGACAATGAGTACATAGGTAGAAGGATGCTGAGGTTGGAGCCACCAGGCAGGAGGCTGAGAGGAAGACCAAAAAGGAGATTTATGGATGTGGTGAAAGAGGACATGAAGTTAGTTGGTGTGAGGGTAGAGGATGCAGAAGATAGGACTAGATGGAGACAGATGATTTGCTGTGGCGACCCCTGAAGGGAAAAGCCGAAAGAGGAGGAAGAAGAACTTGAAATCATTTTGAAAACCTCCGTCTTTTATAACTGTTTTCTTTCTGTAAAAATAAATTAAAAACCTACTGTGGTGTGAACACAGCAAATCTGACCTCTACATTTGACCCATCGGGAGCAGTGCTTGGGGGCGGTACCTTGCCCATGAACACCTCAGTGGTACCTTTAGCGGTCTGGGATTCAAACCGGTGACCTTCTGCTCACGGGGTGAACACCCAAGCTTTTTATATTGCAGCTTGAAAAAAATATTGAATTTCTACCAGATTTTTAATTCATTTTTGCAAATTAAATGAGCCTTGTGTGTTATCAGATTTTTGGGAGTGTGTAGTGAGTGTGTTTGGGTGTAGCGCCCCCACCTGGTGTGAGAGTGTGAAAGTCGTGCAGCATCCTGTATGCGGTGCAGGGGTTCACCCAGATGGTGGCGGCTCCCAACACTGAGAGGTCTTTAGGGACGGAGATCAGATCAGACTCCTCACACACAGCCTCCGTCCTCCACGTGCCTTACACACACAAACACACACACACACAGAGTTTTATAGCGTATAATTACAAAAATGTCTATCTTAAAGCCAATATGTAAATTTGTTGATTTGATTTGAACTCTCAAAAACCTAAAATTAGCAAAACAAAAATTTTAAGTGGTTTGTTTAAGAAAATAAAATAATTTTAAAATGCATGTTTAAAAACAATTAATAAAATTTGTAGCAAAGTGATTGCTATGCTGAACCTTAAATGTGTAGCTACAATATCTTTGTAAAAATATTAAAAATTGTTTGCAAAACTGTAAAAAGTACAACAAAGTGATTGTTACAGCACATGTTAAACACGTAGCTACTAGGACTGGGTTCAAAAAAATCGATTCACTGATTAATATCGATTCTCGTTCGAGAAATACGATATCGATTCAAAAATTCACGGCTCGATCTTTTCCTGCGGCTACGCAAGGAGAGCTATAAAAACATGAGACCGGCGAAACTGAAACCAAATAGAGCCATGGCTGAAGCTGCTCCGCTCAAATCAACGTCTGGCCTAAAGGCCGATGTTTGGCAACACTTCGGTTTTAAAGCAAGTTATTTTATAACCAAGCAAAACTACTATTGACGCGAAGAAATCTCTAAATAAATCGATATCGAATCGAATCGAGAATTGAATCGGATCATGACCTTGTGAATCGGAATCGAATCAGGAAATCAGCAACGATACCCAGCCCTAGTAGCTACAACATCTAGCAAAATCCAAAAACTTAAATTGCCTTAAAATGAATTTGCAACAAAGTGACTTATAATTCACTTTAAACACGTAGCTATAATTCCTTTCAAAACCCCAAAAATATTTACAACTGTTTACTAAATAATTAGCAATACACATGTTGCAAATTTAACTAGGAATGAATTAAATTATGACTACAAAGGTACAAACTCGCACACCGTCACGCTCTTACCGAATCCAGCGTCCACGGGAACGACCCAGTCGCCTGGTCTCACGCCGCTGACATCACTTCCCACCTGGATGACCTCGGCCACTCCCTCGTTCCCGCCCACAGCAGGGAGGGGGCACAGGATGGGGTACGTCCCTGTAAACCACAACACCTGCTTACTGCGCTACATTCAGATTGGGACACAGCCTTTGTCCAGACCAAAGAGGACTCTGGTCTACCTCCAGATGCAAGGGTGCAGGTCCACTTTTGAATTTACGTGAGTATTTGTCATTGTGAACACAGCAGTGGGCAGCTTTTTTTGGCAGCGTCCCCAAAGCAGTGCTTGAGGCTGTTACCTTGCTTATGAGTACCTCATTGGCATCTTTACTGGTACGGGACGTCAACCCACTCCAAGTTATTGAAGGATGCACAAATTCCGTTTGCAGGCCAAGCTCTCATAAGGTTAATATTTCTGTACAGAACTTTATTCAACAACCCTTATAAACGCCTGGATTAGGAGGTCTAGACGTCGTCACCTTCTGTATTTTAACTTTGATTAGACGGCTACACTAAAGTCCATCTGTGTTACGATTTACCCTGGAGCATGTTGATGTCAGCAGGGTTGACCGGAGCTGCCAGCATCTTCACCCGGACGCTGTTCACATTCAGGGCTGGAAGAGGAACCTGCTCCATCCTGCAGCACACACCACAACATACACACATTTATACAATTAGATATGAACATTTTGGAAATTTAGAAGAATCCAGAGTGACATCCATTTCCTAATCACAGTCCTCCTGCAGCAAGTTGGGGTTGAGGCTCCTGCTCAGGGACCCAGGAGGTAGGATTCAAATCCATGATCTTCTGGTCCAGAGAGGAACGAGGGTCCTAACCACTATAACACTATGATATAAAATACTCACAAAACATACGGCCATGTTCACTATTAATATGCACAGACTTGTAATTAATATGCACAGACTAAAGCTTCCACTAGTGGTGAAAAAGGGAGGGTGTGAGTCAGGACTGAGTAAAACAAATCCTAAAAAGCAACGATACTAAAGAAGATCAAACAAAAATTATATTGATTTAATATTATTGTGAATTTACATTTGAATTTTCTCAATGAAAGTCATTTTCTTTATCTAGTAATTTGCTTTTTAGGATCATGCCACATTTTTCTATATATTTTTAATTTTATAAAAGTTTCTTGCAATTAAATCATGTAATCTTTTAATGTAAATTTTAAAACTATATTGATGCTTTTTTTTTTTGTCCGGAGGACAACTTTATTTTTAATTACAAGTTTCATTTGGGCGCGATCCCAAACGACACAATTATAATATACATGCACAATCCGCTCCAAATGAATGTCCGCTTGTGGGGGGGACATGAAAAAAAGAGAGAGGGGAAAAAAGGGAAGAGCAAGAAAGGGAACAAAAATCACACAAACAAACAAAAACAAATAAACAAACAAAACAAGATGATACAAAACCAAGCAAATATATTAATGCTTTCAAGGCATTTTTTCACTGGTGTGATTCAAGATTAAAGACTTTATTTGACTCTTAACATACAAAATTAATCTTGCAATTCCTAAGTTTTATTTAAATTCTCCATGACAGAATCAAATAAAGAATCTTGAATCACACCTGTGGAAATGCCGCTTGAAATCAGATTTTTCTGTATGTTTCTGTTTAGTTCTATTTAAATTTTTACTAATGTATATAAACGGTCAAATGAATCTTGAAATGAATCTCAGTGGAAAAGCTGGTAATGAATCTTGAATTCTGAGAAGTAAAACAGAAGGGAAATCATTTTTACCTGAGTGTGTCGATGCTGCGTTCCCGGTACACCAGCGCTGAGGCGTAATCACACACATTTCGTCTGTTTGAGCCCCAAAATCGCCACTTATTACCCCCCAGGAAGTGCTGATACACCCTGCTGAACAACGTCCTCATCTCTCACACACACTCACACACTCCTCCTAAATATATACACACACACACACACTCCTAAATACACACACACACACACACACACTCCTAAATACACACACACACACACACACACGGCTAAGCTAAGCTATTTCCCTGAGAAATTCAACACTTTTGCAACTGAAGTGGCCTCCGATGAAGAAACACTGTGGTTTCCCAACTCACCACAACTTCCAACAACGTAAAAATGTTCTTTCACTCTCTTTCTGAAAATGTACATCATTTAGCAACACTCAATACCACACAATACTGTGGGAACATCTAAAAGCAACTCAACTGGTTTAAGACGTATGCATTAGAAGTGAACAATTCAGAAAATCTCACGATTCGATATGATTCCGATTCTAGGGCTCACAATTCAAAATTGATTCACGTTTCAATAGATGAGTTTGTTTCCAGATGTTTTAAGTTACGTTTTCCACTTTACTGTGGCAGATCAACAACAAAATCACACTTGAATCAGATGTAGTTTACTAAATGTAATGCATTTCCCTCATGCTCACGTGAAAAAAGTCTATGTGGGCAGATTTGCACATTGTGCCATCTATAGGATTGTCGAGCTGAACTCGTGTTGGGGAAAAAAAATCAACTAGTGCCATTACGTTACTTTAAAAATATGAATCGATTTGTTTTAATCCATTAATCGATTCAGAATTGACAGAAAGAATCATGATTTGATTAGATTTTTTTTTGCACACCCCTAACATAACTTACATTCTATATTTGCAAAATACATTACTTAAGCATTTTTGATGAAACAAGCAGGTTAAAGAAACATTATGAGAATATATACAGTATATTATGCCATATACATATATATATAGTCATTCAGTTTCTCGTTGTCACGTATGCTGGTGAGACATGAGGCTTCATGCTGCCAGCATTAATTAAGACAGTGAAACTAAAAGCAGGCTTGACGGCCACAAAATAACAAACTGAAGGCACAAGACAAAGCACACCAATGGCACAAAAGACGAGACGAGAGGAGTTTCTATCCTCAGGCCATCCGTTTCCTTAACCAGGACATGCCTTTCTAGGTCTCAGTTCTTTATATGCTGCTAATACATACCTCGCTGTTACAATAACTTATACTGTACATGTCCATGCTATTACATGCTGCTATTACATACCTCATATCGTTGTTACGATAACTATACTGTAAATGTCCATGTTATTATATGTTATTATATGCTGCTAATACATACCTCTTATTGTTACGATAACTTATACTGGTTGCCACTTCAATGTACAATGCTGCAGCTGCACTTGGCACTTTAAAAAATCATCTCTTTGCACCTGTCCTGCCCTAGCACATTTACATTTACAATTTTTACAATGTTTACATTCTCAGGTTTGCACATTTAACTTTATTTAACTTTATGTTCCTTATGTTCCTTATTGTATAATGTATAGTTTTATTTTTGTCCTGTTACCCCAGCCTCCGTATTTAAGTTAGTATTTATGTTTGTAAGTTTGTATTGCGTCTCTATCTTCCTTGTCTATTGCACAGTTAAAGAGCGGATCAGGATACATTTCACTGCTTGTTGTACCTGTATAACTTGCACGTGACAAATAAAGAATCTTGAATCTTGAGACAGAGACCGAGACCAGGGCAGAGTGTTTGCACATATACTGAACATTTTACGTATAAATCGTCCGGATATAGTATCTGTCACATTATAACTTTCTACCTCTTGCACATCCAGTGTAAAATGTCAATTTCCACCTGTAGGTAATACTGCATCTGACTTTCCCAATTCTACCTCTATTCCTATTTCTAGTTTTGAATTATATTTAAAAAAAATTCCATGTCTAGTTTAAAATGTATATATATATTTTTATGTATATTTTGTATTTTACTTATTTATTGTTTATTCCATGTGCCTTATTTGTGCCACTGCCTTATTTGTTCTCTGTTCTCTGCACTGAAAAAAACCTGGAGCCACGTCGTCTCGTCTCTCTGTGTATCTGTACAGTATATAGCAGAGATGACAAAGTTTACTTTGATTTTGAAAAGTGGACTATCCAAAGCCTAAGCAACCATCAAAAAGATGAACAAAGCAAACAACATACATTAAACATGTTTATTCAATATTTCTCTCTTTCATATCTATAACTAGGAAATCACTGCCCTTTCTGCCAGAATATGCTGTTACAAGTTTGTCACTGTCAGCTACTAGTGGTAAACTTGCAGCAATGTTCTGGCGATTTGACAAAACGATTTGCCAGTAATTTCACTACAAACTTGTAGTGAACTTTTGGTGACAAATTTAGCAGGTGCACAAGTTTTCCACAAAGTTTGCTAAAAGTCCACCACACGTTTGCCACAAACCTAATTTGCAGGTGAAAACATGACCTTGCTGCAGATTTGTGGCAACATTGCCAAAGGTTAATGGCAACTGTTTGTCAGAAGCCTAACAAACAAAAGGCCCAAGTTATTGCCAGATTGGTAAAAGTACCCATGAGGTACTCATTAGCAAGGTACTGTCTCCCAAGCACTGTACTGCTCTTTGAGTGCTGCCAAAAAGTTGCCCATTGCTCATTCATGGATGGGTCAAATGCAGAAGTCACATGTGGTTGTGGTGCACTGTGTGCTGTGTTCACAATGACAAATAATCACTCACTTAAATATAAATCCAAAATAAAGTGTTCAGTATAAAGAGTGCAGTGCCAAAGGCTGTTCAGTCCACCAAAAATAATGCCAAATTTGCAAAAAGAATCCCCCCAAAATTTCAGAAACGCAAGTCCTGGATGGGTCTCACCACAAGGCAGGCCTATTCCAACACTCTAACCAGTACCGGTACTCAGCAAAGCGTGAAGTACTGCTTGTAGTGAGGGTAATCTGAGTACCATCCACTTCCTGGATCTTCTTCAACAACGTCCTAATAACTTTGGGCCTAAAACACACCTGAACCCCAGCAACATGGCTGACGAACCCTCTTCTCTTTCGTCCTCAGCCCCAAACTCAGCCCCCTTCCTGTAGCAGACGAGCTCTTAAAGGGGACACGCCTGTGGAATCTCGCTTTTCTAGCTCAAGGCTTAAGAGCTCATTTTAGCCAGTTTTATTGGATATTAAGGTCCCTCGTTTACGTTTAGGTGAAGAGGGGATGTAGGGGTTGATGTTGATTTGAGATTAAAGGTGAAAGTGGGGATTGGTGTTGTCGTCCCGCCACTCTCACTCCCTACAAAATGCGGCAAACTTGTGGCAAACAGTGGAGTTTGAAACAATATGTTGCCGTTATCAGTCACTAGCGGCAAACCTGCGGAAATTGAGACTAGTGACAAATGTATTTGCCAAAACAACTAGCCACTAATGAAGCTAATTTGCATGTGAAAATATCACCTCACTGCAAATTTCTGGCAACTTCGCCAAATGCTAACGGCAACCGTTTGCCAGAAGACGAAGGGTGGGTCAAATGCAGAAGTCACGTGTGGTTGTGGTGCACTGTGTGCTGTGTTCACAATGACAAATAATCACTCACTTAAATATCAATCCAAGATAAAGTGTTCAATATAAAGAGTTTCAGGGAAATCTACTCTGATGACTTTAAAATCATCTGATTCCCATACGGTTCCAATATCCTACTTATTTTGCATGTTAGACCCCAAATTTTCCCCCAGACGTTCCCAGTGTTGTTGAGAGACATCACATGAACCAGTAATAAAGACAACATGGCGTATATTTTGCGTCAGGGGAAATATATTTTAAACACTGTAAGGCACAGTACAGAACACTGTCTCACACTCTCGTCTCATGCAGTGATAAACAGGGTTTTAGAGTCGGACTGGGAAAAATTGGAACATACATCAAAATATTTCAGCTACTTGCTTATTAATTTTCATAATCTTGGCATTGTTGGTCGTCACAAAAAACATGCGCTTGGAAAATGTTGAACAATTTAACAAATTCATTCAGAATCTAATTAGCGAGTGATGACTGTAACGTCCACAACATCTTAAGCGTTGCTCCAAAATTAACACAACAATTATACTTTATCAATGTAAACCACAACTTTAACTTTAAAATGTCAATTAATGACCAAATTCAACAAAAAACATCTGTTTTTCTGCAATTGTAAGTTGCATAAAACCTTTGTTGCAGTTTTCATCAGTTTCAGGCTTGATGTGGTTTCGCAGCTAAACGTTTAATGTGTGATTGGATATTTACGGTAAATTATCATTTAAAAAGTTTGGACAAACTTTTGCCAGACTTATGGAAATACTACAGTCACTTTGCAGTCACAAAACCCCCTGTTTTTATCCACATTAGAGTCTGTGTGTCAGTAAAACGTGTTTGTGTTTTACTGCTGATTACATCAGAAGACTTTATTAAATCTGCGGTTTGTTCACTTCTGCGGAGGATTTCAGCTGGTTTCTCATCGAGGCATCAGGCCGGAGTGAAGGCATTTCTCATTAAGACACTAAATGTTACGTTATGTTTGTGTATGCATGTGTTTCTTTGATTGTGTGTGTGTGTTTATGTGTGTATGTGGTATCTAGGCAACAGGACAGGTGAGAGGTTGAACTCCTTTAAGCTCCAGAGCTTTGTTGAGTTGAACTTCCAGAACCTTCCCTGCTTTAGTCAGCTTCACGTTCCTCATGCAGCCGCGGAACCCGGCGTTACTGCTCAAACCAAACTGCTTCACACCCTCTGCAACACACACACACACACACACAATCAGAACTCTAATACAGCTATTAAAACACACACATTATTTTGCCTTTAATATTAATATCTGTCGTCTTCCCAAAACGTGCAGCAGCAGAAACACTGCATCTCATTCCTAACCGTAAGCCTTTCATGATGTAATTGTACTTTACTTTTGCTGTCAAATTTAGCATCTTAAAGTGAGAAATTATTAATTGTAATTAAAAAAAAATATTTTTAATACATAAAAAAATTCAATTTTCAGATTGTTTTGACATTTGAATATTTTACAACTTTGACATTCTAAAAGGTAAAGTGTGAAAGTTTGTAAAGTTGTTAAATGTGGTCTGGTCTGGGGTACCGGGGAATCCTCCGAGGTACACGGGGTCGTTGGTGTCAGTGGAGGCGGAGCGAGCGTCAGGGCTGGCCGCCTCCCACTTCCTGCCGTCTACAATCAGCTGGAGGCGGTGCTTGAGCTTGTGGGCGGAGACAGAGTGCCACTGTCCGTCACAGAGCTCCGCCTCCTCAGCAGGCTGATGGACGGCGGTGAAGCGACCAACTCCATTATCAGCATGGAACAGGAGCTGGAGAACACACACACACACGTAAACACATATACGTATGAACACACATGTAAATACACACACACACACACACACACACATGTAAACACATATACGTATAAACACACGCAGACACGTAAATACACACAGACACACACACATGTAAACACATATACGTATGAACACACATGTAAATACACACACACACACAGACACACACATGTAAACACATATACGTATAAACACACGCACACACGTAAATACACACAGACACACACACATGTAAACACATACGTATAAACACACATGTAAATACACACACACAGACACACGTAAACACATATACGTATAAACACACATGTAAATACACACACACACACACACACACACGTAAACACATATACGTATAAACACACACACACGTAAATACACACACACACATGTAAACACATACGTATAAACACACATGTAAATACACACACACACACACAGACACACGTAAACACATATACGTATAAACACACATGTAAATACACACACACACACACACACACACACACACGTAAACACATATACGTGTAAACACACGCACACACGTAAATACACACAGACACACACACATGTAAACACATATACGTATAAACACACATGTAAATACACACACACACACACATGTAAACACATATACGTATAAACACACGCACACACACGTAAATACACACACACACGTACACACACATATACGTATAAACACACATGTAAATACACACACACGTGTACACACACACACAAAAACACACAGACACACACACAAATACACACCATTGTAGGTTTTGTGAGTAAGGACCAGCGCTGACACACTTCTCTCTTCACCTTGCTCTCTCTCTTTCTCCTGCTCTCTCTCTCTTTCTTTCTTTCATTCTTTCTCTGTCTCTGCTTTTCTATCTCTCGTCTCTCTCCTGCTCTCTCTCTCTCTCTCTCTCTCTTTTCTCCTTCATGTCTCTTCTCTCTCTCAGTCTCTCTCCCTCTCTCACCTTCCCGTTGATGAGTTCTATTCCGATTCCGTCCATCTTCTCACCACTGATGCCCAGCAGAACGCCGCTGCCCCGAGTGGTGCGGAACTCCATATCCACCGACATCTCGTTCCCCACGCGGTACGTGGCCACTGCGCACACACACACACCATCACACACACACATGAACACACACACTCATTAACATAAGCAATTCCCTTTAGAAGGACAAGCTGTATGGAACTGTAGCTCAGCACCACATGACTTTTTGGTTCCTGTTTCAGCTGCAAATGACAACATTTTAATTCTAAATTATTTATTCATTAATATGGAAGAAGCGCTTAATCCCTATCAGGGTCGTAGGGACTGGAGCCGTTCCTAGGACCTTAATTCTGGGCACGAGGCAGGGACCGACCCTACGCAGGCGTCAACACACGGCAGGACATTCCAGTGTGTGTGTGTGTGTGTACGCCGGAGAAAACCCACACAAACTTCACACAGAAAGTTCCCACAACCGACCCGGGAATCGAACCCACGACCTTCCTGGTGTGAGGCGACAGCGCTGACCACCGAGTCACCGTGCCGAGCCAGTTCTAAATGAATCTGCTCTGGTGGTGGTGGTGGTGGTGCTGGACTAGTGGTTAGGACGCTCGCTTCTGGACCATGAGGTTGTGGGTTCGAATCCTACCTCCAGCACTACCACCACTGGGTCTCTGAGCCAGACCCTTAACCCCAAGCTGCTGCCGGGAGACTGCTCCTGAGCTCGGAAACGTAGATGTAAATGTTAATAAGCGTTCCAGCCGACCTGCTTTAGCGTATCCGCTGCCATCGAAGTATGTTCCCGGCTGCGTGTTGGCGAAGCAGGAACCCACGCGGTAGCTGGAGCTCGGCTTCTCCAGGTCCACCGGAGCACCCAGCATCCGGAAGTTTCTGATGCAGCCGTTGATGCTGTACACCACCTACACACACACAGTTCAAACATTATCATTACAACCGTTTCTGGTGTTAATGTGCATACTTATGCATATAATATGGAGCTGCACCGATCCGTGGCCCTGATTACACACCAATAAAGTGGGGACGTGGGTCATTACAGGGACATAAAACCCACAACTTCTCCATTTAAAATCTCACTCCCCATAACGCTCATGTTCTTAATGAAGTGTGTGTGTGTGTGAGTGAGTGAGAGTGTGTGTGTGTGCAGCGTTACCGGGCCGATGCGTTTGGTGGTGTAGTTGAGTGGTAATCCTCCCACGTACAGCATTCCCACTACGTCCAGGATGTCGGCCTTCTTGGGGCTGACCGTGTGTTTGGAATAACGGTTATCTACCGTCAGGATTCCTCTCTGCTTGTCCCTGCGCACACGGATCTACACACACACATTAATATGTACACACCTATATATATATATATATGTATGTACACACTCAAAGTCAAAAAAGCAGTTTTCTAGAAACTTCTTTCAAAAATACAGATTAAAAATGAACTAATTAAGGAATAACATCATGAATAATTGAAAAATGGAAGTCAGAAATTATTCTCTAAATAATTTTAAAGGATTTGAGAAATCAGAAAGTCAGGGCTGTGCTGAAATTCTTACCTGTCCTTTAAATTATGCAAAAATTACCATTATAATAAATTAAAAATAAATGAATAATACCTCAAACTTAAACCTCAAACCCTAGCTTTAGCATATGCACCCATCATATATTACTTTAATTATTAAATTATTAAAATATAATTCTCTTTCAATTAAGCATGCACTGCAAAAAATCAGTGTCAGAAAATAAGAAAAAGAAAATGATAATAAGAAAAAAGGTACCAGAAACAAGCAAAATTATCTGCCTATATAGTGAGAAAATTTATCTTGTAAAGATCTCCTAAAACAAGAAAAAATCTTTCCCTTTTTCCCTGTTTTAACTTTAATATTCTTAAAATAAGCAAAGTTGTCATGAATTTCTTAACTCGTGGTGGAGAGCATCAGAACCTTTCCGTTCTCTTAATTAAATTTCTTATTTCATTTTAAGAAGTTCTTATAATCAGTCAATTGTTCTAAGATAATTGTGGCCAGCATTTCTTAAAATAAGATTATTTATCTTACACATCCAAGTCTAGTCAAGTCCGTTATTCTTAAAATAAAAAAAACAAGATCTATTTTTTCCTTTTAAGATTTTCTGGCTTGTTAAGATTTCATTTTTTGCAGTGTGAAATTTTCATTATTCTCTTAGTTTGAAAGCCTCTGGATTAGGGCTGTGCAAAAAAATCGACACATCGATACATCCCGATATTCCCTTTCCACGATATACTACATTGATTTCTAGCTCCAAAAATCGATATTTCCGAGGGGGAGAATCATGCACCACAAGTAGCCTCAGATAACCGACTGGGCACTTTAATTTCATATTTGTAATCTTATGCACTTTAACGTTTTTGGTGTCCACTAGTTCAGTGTGTTAAAATGCAAAAACAGTAAAGTTAAAATTCAGTTCTGCGTTTTGGCTGAATTATTAATGTAATGTGATTCATTATGACCGCCCAGATCACACACAGCAGCTTGCATTTCTAGCTACCTTGTGCCAGTGTCCGTCGTTGATGATGCGCGGCACGCTAACGGAGGTGTTCCCGCTGCCCAGGTCGTATCCCAGGTGAGCCATGCCCTCCTTCACCTGCACCGTGGCAAAGTCGGCATGGTTCACCCTCGCCATGTAGAACACCAGGCCCGAGTCCGCCTCCGTACGCAGCTCGAACTCTATCGTCAGGCTAACACACACACACACACATACACACACACACAGTCTCTGTATTACTATCTTTGTGAGGACATTCCATAGACTCCCACAGTGACTAACCTTAAACCTAACCTTAACCTCAGTAACCAAACGCACATCTTTTACCTCTTTTAGTTTCTCAAATAAAACATACATTTTTCTAGTCATTTTTCCTCATGGGGACCTCTCAAATGTAACCATAAAGCCACAAAATATGCGTAAAAGTGATTTTAGGAAACAAAAAGGCACAAAAAGTCCCCACAAGGCATAAATACATGGTACACACACACACACACACACACACTCACCTGTTCTTCACCTTGCGGTCATCAAACTCGAAGGCCATGTGACTGTTCCTGGACAAACCAAACTGCTTGGCTAACTCCAGCACCACAGGCTCCGCCTCCGCCGCGCAGGACACCTGACGTGATTGGACGATAATATGATTATTATGAGGTTATTTTGTCTGCTCCTCTTACTACCTGTAATACTTTTATAATAATATAATGTGAGTAACATGTAGATTAATATAATGATCATTTTATAAACCATTCATTTATAGCCATTAGTAGCCACTCCAAAAAGCAGGAGATTCCAGCAAACAAAACACAAAGAAAACTAAACCTCAAGTTTCTACTTTAATCAGCCGGAAAAACACAAGCTAATTAAAGACATTTAATATTCATAATGAAGCTCATATGTTTACATAATAATTTAAATATTTAAATAATAAAATACACAACTGAACTGCATGTTACAGCAGCATAAGAAGCACTGATGAAGTGTAATGTGGGGAAGCAGCTGAAATACACAGAGTTAAACTAGAACACAAAAATCCTTAAACCCTAAAATAATTACAGGCGCAGATGTGGAGATGAACATGAAATCTGCAAAATATTACAGTTTTTTTCAACTGCTTAAGCACAATTTTGAAAAATGGGCCCATATTTTCAAAACACTTCACACAATTAGCACAACACTACACCCAAGTAGCAGAACATCTCAGATCTTTTGCAAAATGAAACACTATTGGAAAAACTCTACATTGTTTTATAAAAACACTGTTTTGCTGTCATATTGAACACACACAAGTATTATTAGCTAACTCATTTTGAACAAGATAGACACTACTGCATTTATCCTAAAACACTTTTAGCATTTCCTAACAAAAAATTACACCAAATATGTTCACCAAACACCACATTAGATCAAATCTGTTAATCTTTATTTCCTGCAACCACTACAAACATGCAAAAAAGAGGGGGGTAAAAAAAACTAAACATCTCTGTCTAGCTGCATCTGACCACAGAGCTTCATCAACATCACAGGCTATGTTGTCATATGCAAGACACTGTGGAAAAAATCTTCTACGGTGTGGGATCCATCCTAGAATAGAGACAACATCGATCTGATTACATGCATCCTCTA
>JAVGVS010001718.1:0-16044 GCA_032718565.1 Distichodus sexfasciatus
CACACACACACTCACGGAGAGCGTTTAGAGAGCGTGTGTGTGCTGCGCTGTGCGTAGAGTCGGCGCACGATCACGGCGGAGTGCCATCGAGACCGACGTGTGAAGCTTTGGTGTGCGGTTTTAGCGGTGCGGAGACGCTGACGTAGGACCGGGCCCTGATTTAGCTGTGCCAACGCGCCGCCAAGGGGTGGGCTCGCCAACCGCCGGGCTGCGCCGCCAGCTCCACTTAGCGCCGGGGTGTAAACGGCAGAGCCGGCGTTGGGACGGAGACGATAATTACATCAGCCGGCGTTTCAGCGCGCGCGGGCGGTGACGCAGCCGGACGCGTGACGCCTCCAGATGTTGCCGCTGCCGCCGCTTGTCGTTCGTTTCTCATTCTCTCTCTTCTCTTCTTATCCCCCGCTCTCGCTCTCCAGGCTGTACGACGTCGGAGGTCAGAGGACGGAGAGGAGGAAGTGGATCGCTTGTTTCGAGGACGTGAGAGCGGTGCTGTTCGTCGTGGCTCTGAGCGGATACGACATGACGCTGGTGGAGGACCCTTCGACGGTGCCACACAAACACACACACGCGAACACACACACCTCCATATCTAAACCCACCCGTCCTCTCATTCCTTCCTTCTTCTTGCAGAACCGACTCCAGGAAAGCCTCAACCTCTTCTCCTCCATCTGCAACAACGTCTTCTTCAGGACCACCTCCATGGTGAGACGCGGGGGGCGGAGCCACAACCACGGACGCGCCCCCTCGCCCCACGTGTCCGATCAGAGAGGAACGGCAATAAAGTTTTCTCGGTTTAACGAGAGAGCGCTAACGTCTCTCTCCGTCTCCGTTGTTGTCTCCTCCCCGCTCGCGGCTAATTAAGCGCCGGTCGGCGTTTAGCGTCCGCTCGGCCAGACCGCCCACTCGTTACAGCTGCTTAACGAGCTCGTTTTGCCGGCCTCGTTACCCCACAACACAACACAACACAACCCAACCCAACTCAACGTTACCACTCTTTCACTCATCTCTCTCTCTCTCTCTCTCCTGCTTTCACTCCGTCACACTCGCACTTTCTATCCTCTCGTCCCCCTCTTTCTGGTCCCTCCGCTTTTCGTTCTCTTCTGTCTCACTCTTTCTCTTTCTTTCTTTCCCCGGTTCTTCCTCTCTCTCTTTCTCTGACTTTCTCCGTCTCTCTCACATTGTTCTCTCCTCTTCCTTCCTCTTCCGTCTCTCTCTCACCCCCCCCCCCCTCTTTTTCTCACGCCTCCCGTCTAGCCGTCTCTTTTCTGTCCCCTCTCTCTCATTAGCACCGTCTCCGTGCCACTCGTCCTCCTCTTCCTCAGGATGAAACGGCGGTCAAAGCGGCGGCCGACGGACAGAGAGACGAGTTGGTAACGACGCGACGGCGTCGCGTTTGGGGTCAACGCCTCTCTCCCGTTCCTTCACACACGCGCCGTCTCCCCGTCTCTCTCTCTCTCTCCGTCCGTCCGTCCGTCCGCCCCTTTAACCGTTCGGACTTTTCACGCGGCCACCGCGGTTTTCTCATCCAGTCTGCGCTCGATCCTCTCCGCAGATCCTCTTCCTGAACAAGATCGACCTGTTCCAGGAGAAGATCCTGCACTCGGGACGGCACCTGAGACGCTACCTGCCCCTCTACAAGGGTGAGCGAGCGCCGAAACGGCAAGACGCGGCCTCGTCGCCACGAGCGCAAGCGAGTACCGCTCCTGGACGTCTCCCCCGCTTTCTCGGGATTTCTCATCCGGTACGAGAAGAGCGAGAAAGTGGGAGAGACGAGACGAGACGAGAAAAGCTCGAAAGGACGTCCGACGGCTTTGACGAAACCCAAATGTTCCCGCTCCCACTAAATTGCGTGTGTGCGCGTGTGTGTGAAACGTCCGGGTGATTTGGGTAAGCCGGAGGAAATGCACTGTGAAGGGAAGCGGCGCGCTCGGCCGGCGTGCAAACGCGGCCGACGTTTATCTGAATGGAAAGGGAAAAGTCGTGCGTGTGTGTGTGTGTGTTTGTTTGCGAGTGCTGGGGTCTTTACCGCGCGTTACTATTCAAGCATTCCCTACTTATGCAAGCAATACTTTATCATTCAATATATCAGCGCGCAAACATCACAACGGCGCAGCCTCAAACGAGCGAGCGGGACGCCAACCCATCAGCCAGAAAGGCGCGAAGCCGAAGACGACGTTTCGTTTTTTTTTGTTTTGTTTTGCCGCTTTCCGCGAGATTGCCTTTCTCATTTCCGGAATACGAAAGCGCAAAAAGCGGGGGCCGAAGCAAAAGGCCGCCCGGCGCTCTGTCCTCGTCCTCGTCGTCCTCGGTTTGGAATTCCGAAGCTTTTCGCGAGGTCTAGAGGTCAAGCCCCGAATGTGAAACGACAAATCTGGCACTTTGTCGTTCTCCAGCGTCTCACTCGTTCTCGCTTCTTCTGTGTCTCACGCTGCAGTTTGTCGAAGCCAATAAATTGATCTTCGGAACCGATCGCTCTCCGAGTTTTCGACGCCCGGTCAGATCTGAACGCACGCACAAACACACACACACACACACACACAGCTTAATTTATGTTCTCGTCTCATCTTCATCCTCGCAGCTCCTGCCAGCGGAGGTCGGAGGTCGCGCTTCCGTCCCAAAATCCATTCCTGGCACTTCACCGTGTGTGTGTGTGTGTGAAGAGACGTTCATTTCAAATTTGGCCGGTCGGAATTGAGAGCGTCTGATTCACATCACTTCACCTTTATCCCGGCCGATGTCTGATCACACTCATCATCGCTTCTCTCTCGTTTTCTCGAGTCTTATTTCATTCCACCTCTCGTCGCCCCGCCGGTCAATCCTCTCGGCCCGCGCGGCGTTATTTCGCCGAAAGGCCACGGCCGCGTTCATGTTTAATGCATCGCCCTTTCTTCTCGGTAATGAATGACTTTCGCACTCGTTTTTTTTTCCCCCCGCTCGGCTTTTCTCTCCCGTTCCGCGCGGACGAGGCTTCGGCGGCAAAGTCCTTGTCGCCGCGAACGTCTCCACGACTCTGTCTGTCTCTCTCTTTGTCTTTCTGTCTTTCTCTTTCTCTCTCCATTTCTCCTTCTCTCTTTTGACTTTGCATCACACTTCCTCTCCCTTTCTTTTTTCCGTCCTTTTCTGCTTTGTCTCATTCCGTATCTTTCCCTCTTTCTCACATGCGGTCTCTCTCTCTCTCTCTCTCTCTCCCCGCAGGAGCCGACTGCGACGTGGACTCGGCCGCTCGCTTCATCGCCTCGTGCTTCGTGCGTCGGAACGCCGCTCCCGGCAAGCTGATCTACCACCACTTCACCACGGCCACCGACACCTCCAACGTGCAGGTGGTCTTCCAGGTGGTCATGGACACCATCCTCAAAGAGAACCTGGAGGCCGTCTCTCTGCTCTGACCCCGCGCGCTTCCCCCCCTCCCCCTTAAAACCCCCTGCTCCCTGACCGGATGGAACCGGAACCGCTCGTTTTTTTGGAAAACGTGCACTCGTTCACCAGTTCTGACCGTTTGTTCGTCCGTTACTGTCCCTACACACTAAGGCGAAGGCCAGATTTCCATGCCTGGCCGCGCGTTCTTCACCGACGTGCTGTCGGCCAAACTACCGATCTTAAAGAATGTTAGTGTTTCTAGCGACAACGAACGAGCGCTTTTTCGTAACTCGGCGACGACAAGCGCCGAGAGATATCCTTCCGCCGATGAGGTTTCCGCGGCTCTTGGTGGACGACGGCCCTGACGTCTCCTAACGAGAAACGTCCCGATTACGAACTTTTTCTAATTATCGTAGCGAGCGGGCGATCGTTCTGAGAAATTTGATTCGTCGACTTCGTCTCTCGATGAGCGTCTCTCTTTTCTCCCGGCTGTTTTCGTCCGACGTCAGGCCGATCTTTTACGAGATTCTCCTTCTCCGTGAGTTTAGTTTCACACCGTCCGGCCGACTTCCCTAAACGTTACGCCAGCAAGCGCCCTGCGTACGGAGGTAAGTGTGTGTGTGTGATCTGTTGGCCAGCGAGCGGTCACTCATGTGTGGAAGCGTCTTGTTTCGATTGACCGGATGGAAGTGTGTGTGCGTGTACGTGTGTGTGTTTGAACACTGGAGTTAATGATCAGTGAAGAGGTGTGTGTTTTCACACGCTCCCATCAGTCTCGGCGGACACACTTTTATTCACCGCCGCCTTCAGAATGGACGCGTCTCCCATTCTCCTCCGCTTTTCCACCCCAAATATTGACGTTCGTGTTCGTTCTCAGCGCACACACGCACCTCGTGATTGTTGTCAATGTTTGGATTATTTAAAACCCGCTCCTTCTTGTGCTTTGCAACTGTGATTTATTGGATGATGAAATATCGTTTTCCACGTTTATTCCAACCTTCTTTTTTTT
Source organism: Distichodus sexfasciatus (assembly GCA_032718565.1). NCBI lineage: Eukaryota > Metazoa > Chordata > Actinopteri > Characiformes > Distichodontidae > Distichodus > Distichodus sexfasciatus. The sequence goes on from JAVGVS010001718.1 coordinate 4,367, forward strand.
CCAATTTCTTTTTATTTACCAAAAAATACCTGGACACGAGACCGGCACGAGAACACCAAAAAAAGTAACGGACGCCAAGCCGGTATCTTTTGACTTTAATAAATAAAATAACGGAAGCATCATTCATCTCTTTATAACAACTTCATATCAGCGTAATACACGTGCGTGGAGCTAGAGGAAGAGAGATGGACACCCGTCCACCCAAATGGACATCTTTTTTTTTGTTGTTTTTTTTGGGAGTCGTGAAGTTTGGCACCGGCAGGCTCTCGCCCCGTCCATCCGTCGCTACAAACTGGACTCCTGACGAGGGAGATGGAGGGATTCGGAGGGACAAGTGGAAGGAGGGATGATGGAGGAGGAGGAGGAGGACTCACACCACCAGACAGTCCAGCGAATCCAGCGACAGCAGCACATCCGCCCGGCACCGGAAGGTGGCCGAACCGTCCTGCAGCAACTCACAGGTCTGCAGGTTCGGGGAGATGTCCTTCACACAGACCGCCTGGAAAATATGATCTGTTAAATATTTCATTCAGTTTGTTGTCATCAAGTACCGTTTTGGGGGAACCCTTTTTGCTTGGTGCCAAAAACACGGGGGTGATGGACAGTAAAAAAAAAAAAAAAAGACCATTTTTGGTTCCATAAAGAACGTTTTTGAGGGATCGGAGAAGGTCAGAACCAAAAATGTTATTTTTTTTTATCGCATTATTCATGAGAACCCTCATTTTCTCCCTTTTTTTTGTTTTCAATTTGTCTGCAACCATAAATTTTACAAATATTTTCTTTTTTTTTTTTTTTTAAATATGTCTCCAATATTTTCAAATTCGGCTGCGCAAAATTGGAACCCGCCCGTTTTACGCACGACCTCCCTCGTTGTTCACGTTCCCTCACGTTTCTAATCTTTCTATAAACTTTTTTTCACAGCAATAAAATTACAGCAATAAAATACGAGATTTTCACGAAGAAAAAATGTGTGTTGTTCTTTCAAAATGACGCACAAATTAGTTTTAACCCACATCCATTTTTTTTTTTTTTGCCTCAATTTTGTGCGTAAAACGGAGCGTCTCTAAACGCTGGTGCGCAATTATGTTGGTTTCTGTTTTGGTTTTTAGTGGAAGCACGAGTGTGGATTTATTGAATATTTTCATAAAGGAATCGACAGTCGGTTCGAATTATTTTAGCCACAAAAAAAACAACTAATATTCAATTCTTTTTTGCGCATTTGTCAAGCTTAAAAAGAGCGGTCGACAGGAAGGTTTTTTTTGTTGTTTTTTTGACGCACCAACCCCCCCAAAAATGACGATCTCATTATTTTTGTTTTTGAGCTCTAAAAGAGAGGAATAAAGGGGGTTTTTATTATTATTATTTTTTTAAGTCAAAGCACAATAAATTCGAGACCAATCTCCACTTTTGCGCGCTTTGCGCACGTTGCCAAAGTAGCTCCAAATTCTTGCGACAAATTGAACTACAATTTGAAACTGTAATGAAATAAAAAAAACAAAAAATGCCATTCCAAGATTACTCACTCACCATATTTACCATGTTTTTGAGGACAGGGGTCGGCCGGTTGCCCAGCTCGGGGATCGCGTTGCTGCTGCTGCTGCTGCTTGACGCGCTCTCGCCGCTGTCCAGAACCGACTCGGTACCGGAGCGGCGCACGTAGGGAGACCTGCGGATCCCGGACAGCAAACCCGAGGCTCTGCCCACCGAGTAGTAGCTGGGGCCGGTCGACTGCTTGTACCAGGCTTCCGTGGGCTGAAAGGAGATCAGCACGATGCCCAGCACGAAGACCAGCGCGGATCGCAGTGACGGCTCAACGGCGCACATGGTTGCAGCTTCCAAGTCTGTCTGGCGCGTCTTGGCACGGGGTGGGTTAGAAGAGTCTCTCTCTCTCTCTCTCTCTTTCTCTCTTTCTCTCAGTCTCGCTTTATTGTTTTTCGGGGTGGGGGTCTACACGATCCCCTTTATATACAGATGCTGTGGTCTCGTCATCATCCAGTTTTGCGTGAATCATATTTCCGGTGAGGAAAATTCCAATCAGGGGGTTTGTCCTCTGGAGATGGGGATGGGGATGATGCTCTGGCGTCACACGCGCTTCGAAAGGAGATAAAACTGGTTGGGTTTTTTTTTGTGTGTTTTTTTTTGGATCTTCGTCTGATCAACTGAGGATTAAATTGGTTTGTGAGACGCGCGATTAAAACGCGTCAAGTTGGATTTGGCGCCGAACTCGGGTTTTAATCGATCAAGAATCAGCGCGGCATCAAAATGAAGACATTTTCTTGTCTAAAAAAAAAAAAAGCTCATGAAATCGGGTCGTATTTGATTAGAAAGATTTCTCCAGCTTACTAAGCCTTATTTTTGCTGTCTTCATGAGGTCCCAAAATGTATTCCTCAAAAATACTGCAACCCTCAACTGGTTTCTTGCTCATGAATTAAGCCTAGCCTTGGACTTATTTCAACTTGTCGTGCCCATAGAGAGTTACCATTCAAAATCAAACCCAGTCTAGGACTAGGCTTAATCTTCAACTGAAAAACCTCAGTAACCCCAAATCAAATCTTTTACCTGTTCATATGATGTCACATAAAACCCCTCATTTTAAAGCCACAAAACCAGGAGTAATGTTGTTTCCAGTCTTTTAGGGGACAAGCAGGTGCTCACCACTATGCTGGCGTCGTGCCACTGGAAACTTGGGGCCAGTCGAGGATTAAGACTAGTCCTAGACTAGTTTTGAGGTTGAATGGTAAGTCTTCATTAGTACTACAGCTACAAATGAGTCCAAGAAACTAAACTTAAGCCATGAGCACGAAACCAGCCCTGACGCTTCAGTGATTCGTGAGGTCTCAGCCTCCCTGATGACGCAGAAACATCTTAAATGAACAAAGAAATAAATAAAAGTTCCTAATGATCCCTCTCTGGAGATCTTGAAAAGAGCTTTTCTCAGACTTCGTGGCACTCCGTCTTGGAATCCTTTGAGGAAAAGCAAGCACGAGTTCTCTCTGACACGTCTCGATTTAATGTCCAACGTGTCCGAATCGAAGCTGTCGTTTGGTGGCGACCGTTTAAACCGCGCGGGCGTTTTATTGAATTGTCCGAGACTTGGTTGTTATTTAGGGTCACTCCATATTTTTAGGGGTCTTTACTTTTCAACCCATTTATTTGAACCACCCACTCAGTTAACGCGCTGTAATAAACTCTAATTAAACTGCAATTTTCCAGCGCAGTGTCATGAAGGTCCCGACGCGGCGTTCTTGCGCCATCAAATCAACCAGCCCAGTGACATCACCGCGTAAATAAACCCACAAATAGCCAGCCTCTTGTGGGACACTCGTTCTAGGACCCTCTTGTACTCAGCTTTTGGCGGGTGATTAACTAATTATTGGAAACTTTGATTTATCGATCCGTGCGTAATTGCGCGCAGCGGAGCGCAGGGACTCAAAACGGGGGAAGCTTTTCCCACATCGGGTTTCCACCACAAACACTCCTAAATAAATTACGCGTGGGAAATCATCCTGAGATTAGAAGAGCTCGGAATTAGGCTTGGCTTCGAATTGGGATTCGAACCAAACGGAGTGGAAAAGCAACCGGAGCGCGTTAATGTGCCATTTGTTCGGGAATGATGTCAAGAGTGTAAAATAAACCTCACACACATCCATCATTTCCAGTAAAAAAAAAAAAAAAAAAAATGAAACAGAGTTAGTCGCTGGGAGAAAATGGCTTGGTAACTCGGTTTGCTTCGATTGAGGCTCTTTCCTAGTTTTCATGCCATTTTTTAAAAGTACAGTCAAAATCTTGAGCTCAAATGTTGATCTCAAATGTTATTCATATATTCACCCCGACGTCAGTGAAACAGCTTTAATTTCTTGTTTCTCCCTCATTAAAATGTTTTTTTAAAACTTAAAAATTGAGATTTTTCCACCGCGATCAGCGGATCTTAATTTAATGTCCCTGAAGAGGGAGAAAACAAGAAATGAAAGTGATTTAATTAGTGATATATTGAAAAGACACAGGAATTTGAGAATTTTTGTATCTAATAATGTCTAAACCGAAAAATGTTCATGAGGAAAAATGAGTACAGAAAAAAAATCAGGTTTGATGTGAGAAACTAAGATTTTTATATTAATACTTGATGTAAATTATCCAACATAGGTTTATGAATCATGCAATATATTTCACCCTATAGAAAGCTGTACAACCCGTAATTACATTACAACTAGATATAAATCCCACTGAGATTTTCTACACCCCATAAACAGTTAATAAAACCGTCACACACACTTTCCATTTTATATCAGTTCATTTATAACTGTTCAATTCACATAGCGTTGTGTTCAATCACTTTCTCCTTAAAAAAATAAAAAAAACTACCCAGAATTACTTCCTTTTTAAAAAAAAAACTAATTTCAATTTCTAAAAATATCAATTTCCAAAATGTTTTCCATTTTGTGCTCAACTGAGTCGAGTCTTGATGTCCGTTTCGCAAATCTACGGTCAGAAACATGTAACTGGAACGTTTAGTTACACGTCTTTTGTGTCACTTTTATATGTCATGCCATGCTCGCTACAGTTTTACTGTAAAAAAACTATTCTTTTTTCTGTTGGATTTTGTTCACTCGACCACGTTCCAATTCTAAGCACGTAATAAGAAATCAGAAGTTTGTTAAAAACCTGTTGACATTGTAACCGTGTGAAACCCACTTTATTGTTTGTGTCTCGGAAAACAAAAGATTGAAAGTAGAAAATGTCAAATGTTCACGTTGTGAACCTCTTGGCCCTCGTCAGATGGTTTGGACAATTTTCTCTCTTCATCACTTTCCTTCACCACGAATTCCCAGGCACGTTTCACGCAACGCCGATTTATCAATACCGCCTTTAAGCTCCGTCATTCGGTGCAGATTAACATCGACCCCCGGATTCCGTCACTCTTCCGTTTTGTCCCCGTCTCCCTTCTCACACCAAAAACCGCTGCTTGAGTCACTCGCCTGCCTCCGTCATAACGGTGCAATAACAAGACGATAAAGGTTGGAATGATCCCCCTGAGATCCCCCCCAGATTTCCCACTCTGGATCTCGTAATTCCATTTTCCCAATTTTATTTAGACTTGGAAAACACAAATTGGAAATTTTCCAATTTCCATTTTCCCTGAGTTTTTGTCTTAGAATCCAGCACTCAGAATTCCACGTTTCATTCCCATCGTCCAATCTGGAGCAACCCTAGAGGTCGTTGTAGAGCGGCTGGCACTGCGGCTCCATTTTCGTCTCCAGCACCCCGTCGGGAGCGCAGACCCAGGGGTCGTCGGTGGTCCACTGCCACTTGAGCAGCTGCGCCCTCAGGCTCTCCAGCGCTTCCCGGTGCTCGGGGTCCCGCGCCAGGTTGGTCTCCTCGTGCGGGTCGTCTTGCAGGTCGAACAGCTCCCAGCGCTCCCGGTAGTAGTAGCGGCGCAGCGTCTTGAACCAGCGCGTGGGTCGGCCGGCCCGGGTCCGGTTCAGCAGGTCCTGGAAGGTGGGCGAGACGTACAGGTCCTGGTCCACGGGGAAGGGCGCGGGGTGCTGCAGGTTGTGCACCAGGCGGTAGCGCCCGCGCCGCAGCGAGCGCATGGGGTAGTACATGGTGGCCTCGTGGAGGCTCTGGCTGGCGAACGCCGCGTCCCACGGCTGCTCCGACTCCAGGGCGGGCAGCAGCGAGCGACCCGTCAGCTGCACTGGGACGGAACCCGAACCGCCAAAGATGGAGTAGGACGGGTACGGGATGGAGAACCAGTCCAGGATGGTGGGAGTGACGTCTGGGGGAAGGGAGGAAGGAAGGAGAATTTTTTTGAGTAAACAAGACATCGGCTCGCAAACAAAATTAGGAGTAGGCTCCTGTTTTTGACTCGGTGTAGGTGCAGTAGGATCATGGCGCCACCTTGTGGACAAATGTAGAAGTGCAAAAGAATCTCACCCAGCAGGCTAACGAAGGCGGCGCTGCTCTGCCCCCAGCGCCGCGTGTGTTCGGGCGATGACACCAGCATGGGTTCCGCCACGCCGGACTGGTAGAGGTTCGTGCGTCCGTTGGGAAAGGGGATCCCGTTGTCGGAGCTGTAGATCACCAGCGTCTCGTTCTCAAAGCCGGCGTCCCGCAGCTCCTGCAGCACCAAACCGACGCCTGCAGGAGAGAGACTCGCGGCTAAATTTGGGGAGGTGACGGTTTGGACACGCCTGGCTCTAGCGCTACCCGTCCGGCGCGGAATAAATGCGTTTAATGTCGGCAGGAAATAACGGGCAAATTCAAAGCATCGGTCAGAGGCGGACGACCTTAAAAGATAAGCGATTATCGTCCGATTCCAATATGATTCCGATATCGTCGTGCAACCCTAACGTACTGCAACTGCAGGTGACGGAGGGTCTCACCTTGGTCCAGTCTGCTGACGGTGGTGTACTGGGCAGCGATGTCGGCTCGAGCCGCCGGAGTGTCCGGCACGAAATACGGGACCTGAGAGAACCAGCAGGACAGGCTTGTGAATTATGTTAAAAATCTGATGAAAAAATCTGATTTCCGCGAATGGATTTTTTTACTTAATGTAACACCGTTTTTATTTTTACGTAACATTTTAAAATAATCAAAATTTTAATAATCACGGTGGGCAAGAATCAGAGGTTCTGAATATCGATTCGTCGGGATTGATTTTAGTTTAACAAGTACAAGAAAATGCACAAAAAACAAAAACTAAAACGTTGACCCGCACCTTGACCTCCTCCGGTTTGTAGTATTCCGGCTTCCAGTCGGGAATTCTGCCCATTCCGCTCTGGCCGTTACCAAATTTCTCACAGAAGGCTCCGAACTGGGGCTGTGAGTGACCGCAGCGGTGCGGGTCGTGGAAGGCCACGTAGAGAAAAAACGATCCGGCGTTCCGGCCGCTCTTCTTCCTCCTCTCCTCCTCCTCCTCCATCATCTCGGCTCGTCGTTCTCGCAGGAATTTCCGCACCAGCAGCTTGATGCGCGTGATGTTGCGTCCCACCTGCAGCACCGAGCCGTTCTCCTCCGTGTACGCAAAATCGAAGGGGTAAACCGACTCCGGGCCCACGTGCTTCTTCCCAATGATCCCTGAAACGATTAGCAAAAGCATAAACAGTTTTCTTCGTTTAAAATAAAATCAGAAATAAATAAAAATCTATTAGACAAATTCAGAAATAAAATTAACATTAAATTTAAAACCGATGAGATTTTTTTCTCTATTTAAATGCAAAATAAATGAGAAAATATTAGTAAAAATCAGAAAATAAAAGGTAAAATTTATTTGGAATGAAAAAGTATTAGCGAAGTGGCCTTGATGTGTTGTGTTCTCACCGGTGCGGATGCTGGCCTGCGTCAGCAGCTGGGGGAGACTGCGAACTCCATCAAACGAGTTGAAGTGGTGAACGCCCTGGTGCAGGCCGTACATGCCGTTCTGGTGCTGGACGCGGGGCAGAGATTTAGATGTGGACATCATGGGCAAAATCGCATCGATTAGTGGTTTCAATTACAATTCCGTCAACTGATTCAACACAAAATTCATGAGAAATGCAACATCATGGAAATCCGTGACAAATGGACCATGTAGGGTTTGTGAAGGTTGGGTTTCTTTCATTTCAGATTTGTGACCATTTTGGATGTTTGATCAATTTAGGGTTGGAATGAATGTAAGATAATTGGTGTTTTTTGGATTTGTGATGATCTGCTGTGTATTCCGGGGCGCGTACCTGGGGCAGGCCGGTGAGGATGGTGGAGCGACTGGGCGAGCAGCTGCTGACCGAGGAGAAGGCGTTGTGGAAGACGACGCTGCGCTCGGCCAGGGCTCGCAGGTGAGGAGTTCGCACCACCGTGTTGTTGTACACCTCAGTCTCGAACCCCGCATCGTCCGCTTGGGTTAGGAGAACAGGTCAGGAAAATAAGCGGTTGCCACTTTTAGACTCATTCGGAACTCTTCTTCAACTACTGTTTTCATGAATATCAAGTTGATCATCTCGTATGAACTGAATAATTGTGTTCCATTTTACCCGACACATTTTTTTCCAGCATTCATTATATGTATATATAGAATTTTGGAGTTCAAAAATGCTAGGAGTAGAAATGGTAAAACATTAAAAAGCGTAATATTTAGGGAAAAAATAACGATTTATCATTAGTAACCGGTAGTAGAAATTTGGAATATAATATAATAAGAAACAGGACAATGTTGTGGATAATAAATCCTCTTTATCATTCTCTCTATTCAAATATATACTTAAAATATTTGAATAAACGCAATCAGTAATATTTAATCTAACTACATAGGGAACAGTTTAAAATATATTCTAATAGTTAAGTCAATTAGTTTGTCCAAAATCATAATGAAGTGATCCATCAGGAATAAAACTTAAATTGACATACTTTTTACTTAAACGTGTAAAAAAAACCCTATCAATTAAAACCGAAATGAATAATTGCGTTTTAATTATCGTTAATTAAACTCACCGATAATCAGAAGCACGTTTCTTGCGCTTTCTCCAAACTCCAAACACGAGCAGATCAGGAGACACGGGAGACAAAACGGCCTCATTTTACTGCTGAATGTCCTTTAGAATAAACTTTAAAAACTGATCTGCGGTTTTCACATTTGAACGTTACATTTTTATCAGAAACTAAAAGTTTCCCGAACGCACTGTTTCACCAAAAAAACACCAACTTCCGCATCTTTACACCACGTGACCGGATCACGTGCCGCGCCCACGTCACTGAGGCGGAGGGTGAATCCCGTTCCGATTCCTTAAAGGGACTTCTCAGTAGTGCACACTTCTGTGAGGGCTAAAACGCACTTGAAGAGCATAAATACACACTTTTTACTCGTTTTTACCCGACAACTGCTGTTAAATTGAGACTCGGATTTCGTTATACGTCTTAAAAGTAATTTTACTTAACGTTTTTAACTAAATGGCGTCTTTTTACCCCTATGTTAACAACGTTAGCGTCAGGCCACATTTCCACTTATTACGCCTCTTTTTTTTTTTTTTTCGCTCTGAGCAGCTTAGTTTTTTTATTCAAAACATAATTAGTTTTCATTTTGTATATTTTATGATTTTTTTTTGCCCTTTTAACAGTTGATAAAGTTGAGGGACACCATCGAGTGCGTGAGGCTAAGGTAGTGAGTAAGGAGTAATAGGACGCACCCGGCGCTTATTCGCCGTCTGTGGGCTTTATCGCGATCAGATCGCGCGTTTTGGACGTTTTACTTCAAAAATGAAACCACAAAACACCTAAAATTCGCAGTGTGGTAGGTGGCTTGTTGTGTTGTGTCATTCACACGGGGTCTTCAAATAGAAAGTGGTACCAGGGACCAAGAGTTTGAGACGGAGATCGCGCCATCTGAGGTAAAAAATAGTTGATTTTCGATGCATTAATTGGTGATCAATGGTCAGTTTTCATTGATTTTTAGTGCAGTGTTTTATGCAAGGATTAAAGAATATAAAACAGTATCTGTTTCATCAGGTGAACGCTGCTGTCATATGATATGCGCGTCAATAAGACACTCGATTCACTGGAACAGCCGGCGGCTGTAAAATGTTCATAAAGTTCGTTTTTCTGTGTACAGTACAAACTGTGTGACATATCGTTTTATGTATAAACCCTTCATTTCTTCCTCACTTGGATAACCAGTGCATGAAAAAAAAAAAAAGACAAAGAGGCGAATAATTTAGGGCTGTAAATCACCAAGATGCGATATTCAAGGGAAACGATTAAACGTCTGCCGATATAAAGCTGTTACGATACGGTTTTCATTCATTTCGATTCGATACGACACGATATCACGTTACGATTAAACACTGTCAACATCCTGTTCAGCCTAAAGTGACATAACAATATCTGTGGTGTCTGATCGATGTTTTCATCCTGGATCGACCCTATGAAATTGTCGATATTAATATACTATTACAAGTTTAGTACACGGGGATGCGCGATATCGGATTGTAGACTGATGCCGATATCCGACGTTTCTCATGCTACATGCCATATATAAATGTGTCATAAAATATTGGGCACATCTAAGCGTCGGAGGCCACCGAGCAATTATCGTCCGTTTCCGATACAGTGCCAATATCATCGTGCATCCCTACTAGTAAATATGTTTATTGCGCCATGAATTTCTATCTCTCTTTCTCTCTCTCTCTCGAAGACGGACCCAAATGATCTGGTACAGGGTGCGGTTGCAGTTTGAAAGCTGTTGAACGTTCGACGGAATTTCAGAGGACATGCTTTGTGGCAAGGTTTCACTTCATTTATTTCTCCTTCGTCTTTCCCCCTTTGTGCGTGACTAAGCGGACTGAATAGCCGAGCCCAGCCCTGAATAAATACTCGTTTTGGATCAACAGACGCAGATCACGAGGAACCGTTAACCGCCGTCCCCATTTTCCGCGCTGGCTTTTCCACAAAGGCCGCTATTGTCAGATGTAACGTTTTCGGCAGCTCTTCGCCATGTCGGAGCCTCTGTGCGGCGGCGGCGATGGCGATGGTGGCGGCGGTCGTAGTGGCGCCGCCTCCGGACGCCTGCTCTCCGCCCTGCGCTCGTGGCTGCCCGTGCTCACCTGGCTGCCCAGGTACGAACTCGTCTGACGTCTAATCGATGCTACGGGCTCGTTGATCGTAGGAGATATGTTCATCGCACCACTATTTCTTCAGGTACAATCTCACCTGGCTGAAGATGGACCTGCTGGCCGGCCTGACCGTGGGCTTGACCGTGGTGCCCCAGGGCCTGGCCTATGCCGAGGTGGCCGGTTTACCTGTGCAGGTAACGTTACAGTTGCAGGGCCGTTATTCCAGGCTCTTGTTCAGACGCCCAGCGGTTGCTCCAGGGTTTCGAAGCCCCACAGTCTTTTGTCGTTACAGAATTGCAGTCACTGAGACAGTACGTGTAGGCGCTCGTGTTTGGCACGTGCTGGGTAAAGGTCTGTACACGATGAAGACAAAGCCGTCAGGAGTTTATGCCACTTCCTGTCATACCGGTTCTTGACAATGCTGCAGTTTTCCTGTTTCGGCTCAGCTCACGTGCAAATTTGATCTTTAGTGTGTGTGTGTGTATATACAAGATATAGCCCTAGCTACTTCTGGACTTCTTTTTGTCTTTTTGCAACCGAAATAATTGATTAAATAAGTTGAATTTATCTGTTCTGTTTGTTGTAGCATGATTTTTGGAGATTTTATTTCTTTTTGAAGATATCAATTTCTCCCCTCTCTCTCTCTCTCTCTGCGTCTGTCTGCAGTACGGTCTGTACTCGGCCTTCATGGGCGGCTTTGTGTACTGCCTTTTCGGCACCTCTAAGGACGTGACGCTGGGCCCCACGGCCATCATGTCGCTGCTGTGTTCCTACTACGTCGGGGGAGACGCGGTGGCCGCCGTGTTGCTGTCGCTGCTGTGCGGAGTCGTACAGACCGCCATGGCCCTGCTCAGACTCGGTACGTAACCACTTATGCACCATCTAATGCTCGTGCCGAAATGCACACGGCGGCGTTCCGCTGCAGTGGGTTCGCGTGTCGACTCCGCCGGGTGAGCTGACGTGAGCGCGCGCTCTGGCTGAAGGGGAAGAGTGAGAGAGGCCGCGCAGTGTAAAGGGGAAGTGATGAGTTTCCGCTCTGATTTTGATTATTTCCTGTGTGACTTCACTCTCACCACGACTCGCACTGCGCAGCGCCG
>JAVGVS010001719.1:0-16038 GCA_032718565.1 Distichodus sexfasciatus
AGCGGATGCTCCAATCTCTCTCATCCTGAATGACACTTGAGAATTATGCAAAGCTTTTTAAAAAAGTCATAGTGGCTTCATCACTCTCGTTTGCAGAATAATTTCCATTAACTGTTGTGGAACAATGGGTGAGCTGACTTTTAACTACAGTGGTCTGTGTTCCTTGTTCTTTGTAATTTTGTTATTCACAGACCTTATGAGCAACAAAAACGTCCTGCATTAACATCTGATGCTTGTGTTATGATTCACATTTAACTTACATTTATTTGAAAGATGTTTCTCATGCTCTCAAGTAAATGATTGAAGAGGTACATACATAACGCAGTAATCATCAAGGTCATGTGTAGCATCAGCGTTAATACTTTAATGCAGAATTAACATAAACATATGAAAGATTTTCCTACAGACATGACGGTGTGGACACTTGTGCTTCTGGGTTTCTCTTCAGTGGAGCTGAGTGAAGGAGGTACGTATGTGCCTGTTTTGAATGGTTACTGAAAATGGAAAATGCATGTTTGGGTTAAATAGGAGATGATATAGACACATTGTCAGTGTGGTGTGGAAATGTACAGTATTAAGACATACATCAAACGTCTAATTCATTGAGGTCCACACACTCTGTTCTTATTTCTGCTTGACAGACAAGGAATATTTCAGTCCCAGCAACTGCAAAGAGCTGATGGAACGATACAAAAACAAGGAAGGTGGGTCTGGAATAAAAACACACAAATAATGTTGCTTTTTCTGATTTGATATGAATGAAGTGTGTTAAATCAGCATATGATATTGTCTGATATTGATTGTCGGCTCCTGAATTTAATCAAATCCAAATCATATTGCAGCAGACTTTGTGATATCGACAAACATTGAATCACTGTCCGCTGACTCAGTTTAAAATTGTATCGTGATGAATATGAAGTGATGAAGATGAGAGGGCCATGCTGTTGTTTAACAGCAAATTAAAACACACTTCCAAAGAAAAGAAAGTCATTAAAGAATTTGACATTTCACCAATTCCTACAAATTCCTCCAGCATTTTCACTGTGAAATAAGGTGATGGAAATCGGTTAACAGGTTGTTTTCGGTTCAGTATGACTATTTTGAAACTGAAAAAGGAAAAACAAACTTGTTTACAGTTTTATGCATTTTTATATTTTATATTAAATAATAAACTATAAAGTAGAAAATTGGTTATATATCTGTGAACTGTGTTTATTCATTTCAAGTTGATGGGACAAATCTGCACAACATTCACGCCTTCATTCGTTTGGCACATTAAACATCAAAAACACCGGTCGTTTTTCTATAGCCGTTACAAAGACCAAAAAATTGAAAAAATAAATAATGTGTTAAAATTTACCATTCTGCATTCAAATAAAACTGGGATAGAAGGTTAAAGGTTAAGGGTGAGCGGCGTGACCGCAACTGACATGCCGCGTGCGTGTTATTTTATTAATAATAATAATAATGATTTGAGATACATGGGTTATTCTAACATTATCCCAATATTCTTTTGTGCTGCCAATTTCGGGCCATTTTTCACGTTTGTACGTGTGTAGAAAAAAAAACAGCAGCGACGCCGGGCGTTCAAAATCGGAAGATTTCTACAGCGGACAGGGTTTTTTTCTTTTTCTTGTTTTAATAATTTTAAAAAAGTCATGGAAAAACAGGAGCGATTATTAATATTATTTCGTCTGTTGGAACACAACCCAATCCCCAAATTTAAAACCAAGTCACGGCTTTTCTTTTGCTGCCATTTTTCACGCTGTAAGTGTGGGGCGGAAATGGCAGCGACCCCCGGGCGTTCAACATCGAAACTTCACTTTAATATTTCTATAGCGGAGCGGGTTTTGTGTTTCTTGTTTTAATAATAATTATTAAAAAATAGCAGAAATGGAAAAACAGGAACATTGCAAATATTATTTCGTCTGTTAGAACACATCCACATCCCCACGCTTTAATCCAAGTCACGTCTTTTCTTTTTGTGTGTTGAGTTCAAGCAGCTTCGACGCCCGGCCTTCAAAACTGGAACAGCACTTTAATACTCTTTCGACTTCCAGCGAACAGCTTTTGTTCTTGTTTTTAATTTAGAAAATTCATATGGACCTATATGAGCTAATATTAATATTATTTAGTGTTTTCGAACGCATCTCCATCCCCGCATTTAAAACCAAGCCAGACGAGCACCCGGACTTTACTTTAAAACATATGATCCAAGCGCAGCACTGCGGTTTAACAACTAATAATAAATCATAAATCATAAATCATAAAACTAAAACCATCAACATAAATAAATCCACTTATAGACCACCCGGCTTCTCTCAACCTCGACGCCCCGCTTTACAGGCGATCAATAATCAACACGTTCCTGGAGGTGCAATTTTGATAAATGCAGGATTATGCAGGATTATGTCTTTCTGCTTTAACTATAATTTAAAAGCTCGATTATTCCAGCACAGAAATATGCTGATAGGTCAGAACACTATTACAAACAGGCCTAATATTTAATAAGTGTATATATAGCTGACAATCATGTCTCAAATGACACAGCAAAAAAGAAAAATATATAAGATAAAAATGTCCAGACTCTCTACGTATTACGTTAGATCTCAATGAATATTGAATATAAACATCTAAATTATGATGAAATCTAACAGCTTTGAGTTATTAAAAAAAGAAAAAATGACCTAATTTCTAGTTTTGTCTTTACTGTAGTCTTTCCTGAAATCCTCGAACCAGTCACATGCGTGGTTTTATTTGTTTACTTACAATTTTAAAATATTCCCCCTTTTAAAGGTGTTTTATTTTTATATTCAAACCCTTACTTGGAATGAGAAATGGAGATTTAATTATTACTACAGTAGACTTCAGTTCTACTGCTCTACTTCAACATATACTGAATCATAGTGCTAGAGATTACGATGTTCCTGACCTTTGCTTCCAGATATTTTCTCTAACTGAGCCTCTTTGAACTGACATCTGTAATATGGAGATTATTGTCAGACGTCTTTGCCTGCAGACGGCCTGTACTACCTGACCACGTCGAATGGCGTCGTGTACCAGACGTACTGCGACATGAGCACGGCGGGAGGAGGCTGGACGCTGGTGGCCAGCGTGCACGAGAACAACATGTATGGCAAGTGCACGGTGGGAGATCGCTGGTCCAGCCAACAGGGAAGCGACGCCAGGCGACCAGAAGGAGACGGAGCTTGGAGTAACAGGGTCACCTTCGGAACCGCCGAAGCCGCCACCAGCGATGACTACAAGGTGCTGACTACAAGGCGTGTTTGTTTTTTAACGACTGTGCTCATTTATAGTAGCTGAGCTGTAGCCTTATCTGAGATTAGCAGTGCAGATTTTCAAGACTGATATTTCGATATTTGAGGATTTAAAATGGGATAATGATACACCTGCTGATACTGATTTAATCAATTAACTTTCCCTATCATCAGGAATAGCACAAGCTACATCTCATTAAGCTGCATCTGACTTTTATCTCTCTGCTTCCTGTAACCGTGATAAAAAAATGTGGCTTCGTGTAATTGTATCGGCCGATTAAATCGTCACACAGATTAATCAGTCAACTTTTGCTTATGAGTTCATGAAACAGGAAGGCAACTGTGAATTCTCCCACTGCCCCGCAGAATCCTGGGTACTATGACATCACAGCGCAGGACGTGGCCGTGTGGCACGTCCCCAATAACGCCCAGTTTGACATTTGGAACCAGACGTCGTTCCTGCGTTACCATACCAACAATAACTTCCTCAGAAACTACGGGGGAAACCTCCTGCAGCTGTTTAAGGTCCTTCCTGTGTGACATTTTACACAACCTATCAACACGTTTTATAACAGAGCACAACTCGGGAAATCTTTATCGTCTTCTCGACCACTACCATGGCAAATGTTCAAATTTCTGATAAATAAATGTATTTGCAGCGTTACCCGCTGAAGTACAACGGCGGGGCGTGTTTGGCAGACAACGGTCCCTCTATCCCTGTGGTGTATGATGTTGGGGATGCAGAGTTTAACCAGAAGCTCTACGGGCCAAACACCAGAGGTACCTGCTGTTATATTATTGCAGCTTCTTTAATCCGTAATCGAGCAAAGCGGAAATCTGCAGGATGTAAAGGGAGAAAAATGACCATTAAGACCATATTTTGCAGGTGAAACACAACCCGGATTCATCACTTTCAGGGTGTTCAACAACGAGCGTGCGGCTCTAGCCCTGTGTTCCGGAGTCAAGCCGATCTACAAGAGCTTCTGCTGTAACACTGAGCATGTGAGCACTCAACGTGAAGGAATTTTACAGTCCTCACAAATATCGCGGCACATCAGTACATCGATTTAATGATAAACGAGTCCATAGCACCGAGCCACACTGGCACCACTGAGCAGACATCATGCATGTTAACTTTATTTTGATAAACAGCAGGTCTGTATTTATTAAAGGAGACGAGTTTGTCCACTAGAGGCCAACACTCCAGCTCCACTTGCTGGCTCTTATTCATCAAACATTTAATTTGTATAATATTTGCAGATGCATCAATATCAGGTTTTTATCGGTCAGACTCTTCTAGAAACATGACAGAACCATACCCTCCACTGGAAATAAAGTGCTGGGGCAGTTGGGAGTGTAACTGAGGAGAACTAGACCATAACAACGCGGGTGGGTTCATGACTTGTCTGTCTTATCTGCTGGCAGTACTGCATCGGTGGAGGAGGACATTTTCCGGAAGCTGACCCAAAGCAGTGCGGGGACTTTGCCTCTTTTGACTGGGACGGTTACGGCACCAATAACGGCTGGAGCGCCTCCCTGCAGGTGACCGAGGCGGCTGTGCTCATCTTCTACCGCTGAAACATCCATTTTATCCACACTGTCCACTGTGTTCCTGCTACAAGCCACATTCTCAGCCGGATCCTGTCTGAGTTACTTTGTGCAAATTAAAGTGAACACTTTCAAACCTTTTACCTTAAATGTGTTGTTATTGATGAGGAAGAGTGGAGATGCTGTCATTTGCCCTGATTTACTCAACTCTGATGGGGACACTGATTTAAAACCACCTCTTTAAGTGTTAGTGGTAGAGACACGTTTGTGTTTATACACTCGTAAGCACTGCTGGATGGTTTTAGCGCCCCCAATGCTGGCTTGAAGCTGTTTAACTATATATTTATATATATAACTATATATTCATTACTATATCTTCATTTGTAAATGAGGTGAAATGATTGCGTACTGCATAACATATTTAAAACCTGGCCTAACCTAGTCTAGCTCATCTTCCAGAGGATTTAATCTACAACTGAACACATTACTGTACTGTATTGTAACTGCATGCAGTTGTGCTTTATTAAGATGAATAAAGACGTGAGTTACAGGAGAATTGAGGAAGATGATGCTCAGTAGATAATCATAAGCAGATTCATTTAACACTCTGAGACAAATTACTGGCAATGCTAATGAAGTTTTACTTGTTTTTTACTGCAAATATGCTCTAATGATTTTAGCCGGCATCCTCCTGAACACCGTCTTCACTTGTAGGCCAGATACATCTTCACGCCACCTGTGCCATCATTCAGATTCTCCTCAGAGACACTGATGCCAGCCTTCTCATACTCGATCTTGGCTTGAGGGTTGATCAGCAGGTTGATGGCCTGAATCTTTTCACAAGACTCGTCTTTACGAATCCACAGGTAGACATCGCTGCCGCCTGCGCCCTTGTTGAGGTTCACTCCAAGTGTTTGGTAGCCTTGCTCCTGGAGCATATTGTCCTCCTGCAGGTTGATAGAGACTCGTATGGAGGACAGGGCTTTGCACAGGTCTGTGCTGCGGCGGTACCACAGGAAGATGACGTTGCCTTTATTTCCTTGGTTGACGTTTTCATCCATGCGGGTGTAGCCCTGCTCAAAAAGGTTCTTCTGATCAGAGCCAATGCAGGCAGTGACTTCGTAGATGTAGGTCGGCTGCTGCCGCTTCACCCACAGGTAAACGCAGTCACCACCTGCGCTGTTCAGGTTGCAGCCCAGACGCTCATAGCCGTTCTTCATCAGCCCTGGTTCCTCACTGGCTTTGATGGTCACCTTCACGTCCATGATGGGAATGTCGTCCTCAAGCTCACCGCTGAAGTGCCAGAGATAGATGGCATCTCCTTTGGAACAGGTGTTGAGATTTTTATTTATCTTTTCATAGCCAGCACTGCGCAAACTATCTTCCATCTCAGAGGTGAAAGAGCTCTGAATTCGAGTGATGGGCCTCACTCCGCATTCCTGCTTGTACCAGAGGAAAACTTTGGTTGTACCCAAATTTAGGTTGACGGGGATGATTTTAAATCCCTGTTTGCCTAAAATTTCCCTTTCATCATCGGAAGTAGAAACGCCCAGCTTGGTGATTGGTTGACCCTGTGAAACGTCACAGCAACAAGAATCCACCTCGACAATTGGTTGATCTTCCGCCATTTGGACTTGATACCTTTGAAAGCCATTAAAATATCATGAATACAAAGCAGCAAGCACAAGAAAAGCATTACTCAGCTCAGTAATGTAACTTTTGTTAAAGAACTAAACTGTTTTCCTACTGCAGTGTAATATACTGAAGTGCTAATAAAAATTAAACCTACTCCAGTTTAAAAAGGACCATTTGAAATACTTTTTAAATATAAGTGACATTCTTATTACAGCAGTCAGTATGTAGTATCTCTACCTTCAAAAGTAGGCGCTTTCTCCTGAGAAGATGATGACGATGGTGAAGAAGCCTGGAGTTACCAGAATGGTGGCTAAATTCCGTAAGTGCTGCATTTAAAATGCGTTTGCAGGGGGCGGAGATGCCCCTGACCAATCAGGTGGTAACATGGTGTCATGCCATTTGAGAAACATTTAATTTCATGAAAACATGTGATTAACCCGACTTCCCTAATTCTGGGGATTACCCTTTGGCCATCAGACAAGAAACATGTTTAAATCATTTTTTAACCAATGGTTGTTTACAAACTAGAACTGAACATCAGATAAGTGGAACTAAACTTGCTGACTTGGTTCCACGAGAGAGCTTAGTAGACAATAGTAGACAATGGGTTCCTCAGGGCAGAGCGTGTGTGGAAGCATGCCCACAAAAACATCACATGTGGACTTCACCGACTTCAATCCCAAGTAGACCGGCATAGACCTTTTCTTAACTGCCTCCTTTGGCCAGTAGTTCCATGACCTTTGGCAGACACTGACCCATGACCTCCTCCAGCCGTCAAGGTAGGAGATCCAGCTCAATGAATATAACTCCAGAAGTCACCAGGGAGTCCTACATTACCTGGTGGACTGAGAGGGGTATGGACTTGAGGAATGGAGCTAAGCAGTTATCAAGACATGTGCAGCTGAAGGACAGAACCTGACCAGACTGATTCCACTGGCTCCACATCCCATAGGCCAAACTGAAGCCAGACCCATTCTCAAGATCGCCCTCCCAGTCTCCCACAGCTCCAGCTATCCCAATTCCTGGACTTCTGAGCCAACATTCCCACCTTGTCTGTGGTTACCTAATTTCCCCACTCGTATGCTTCAGAACTGACCAGTCTGACCCATGTTTGTCAAGTCCTTTGTTTTGCAATGTCAATGTGTGTTTCAGCGTTACTCCTTCTGTGACTGATTTGTTCATTTGCTGTTTACCATGGAATTTTAGAGCTTTGTAGCCAGTTGTTACTGAATTTAACACAGATCAGAACTGACATCGTCAATCGTTTTCCTCCTCACATAAAACAGTCTGTTTCTCAAGGTTATTATAGTTAACGAAAACGAGCGAAAAAACTAAAACTAGAATTGAAAAAGCATTTTCGTTAACTGAAATAAAAATAACAACGAGAGTTTTAAAACATACGAAAACTAACTGAAACTGTTTTGTGTGTATACAAAACGAACTTAAACGAACTAATATTATAGCGAAACGTCCTTCGTTTTCGTCTTTGTAATAAGCCTTTTGGGTTGAACTGAAATGTGTTTACTTCACGCTGCCAGTTTTAAGCCAGGTGTTTGACCCGTACGGCACCACGTCGCCTGTGACGTCACGTGTCCACAGTCTGTCCGCGACGCCGCCGGCTAGCGTGATGGCTGCAGCGAAGTCGGAGGAAAGCGCAGACTCCTATTTGGGATTTCTTTGATTATGACAGTGTCCAAAATAAAAGTAAGTGCCTTGTTGTAGAAGCAGGTGGTACAATATGTGGAATACTTCTCAAGGGGAAAAACCCCACGAATCTGAAAGTCCATTTGAAAAGCTCACACAAAAAGGCGAACCAAGAGTACCTGGACAAGCTCGCCTCTCGCCCGCCCTCCCCCGAAAGAGAAGCGATAGCCAGGCCAGGTAACATGGGAAAGGAACGTGATACGACAGCATCCATAATGGACTGCTTCCACCGCCGACCAAATAGCTGCTGGCTAGTAAATACGCAGGAACACCACAAACGAGAAGAAGCATTGGTAAATATGTTTATTGAGACTGGAATGTCAAAACACCCGGAGCTGCAAGAGTCAATAACCTCATCGGAGCTAAGATGGATAAGGCTGAGCAGAAGTTGAAAGATATAATAAAAGAGGCGAGGATGGTGAGCCTATGTGTAGATGGTTGGAGAAAAAGAGGATTAACAGCATCTTTCATGGGTGTGTCAGCTTGTTTTTACCATCCGCCCGGAGGCCAAGTTCACCATGCTTTGCTAGACCTACACCGGATGGAGCACCCACACACCGGGGAGGCCACTGCCCGCTGCATTGATCAGACATTAGATGAATGGGGAACTGGAGAAGACAAAGTGCTGCTTATTGTGACAGATAACGGCTCCAACATTGTCAAAGCTGTGCGTCTACTTGGGGATAGAAGCCGGAGACAACCAGGATGAATTGTGGCTCCAGTCAGAGTCCGAGGAGTGTGGAGAGCTTGGTGAGTGTGATTATTAGCACAATGTGAGTCAGCAGATTCGTTGGACTGAAGCGTTGCATAAAATTAAATGTAATATTTAAAAAAATAGATTTTATTAAAATATTAGCATTTTTAAAAACATTTTAAAATATAAAATGTATGTTTATTTGCAACAGTTATACTAACAACAATAAAAAGACATTGAAACAGCGACATCTGCTGACACACATGATCAAAGTCAGCTTTATTTTCGGACATACAGAGAATTGAAATTACGTTACTCTCAGACCCTGGGTGTATACAGATAACAAAAAACAACAAGAGGAATACAAATATACAATAAATACAAATTGTTTTAGTAAATAAAGAGAATATAGTACAAAATACTATATACAAATAAGGGCACATAGTTTTTAGAGTGCAAATCAGCGTTGAGCTGCATCATGCATTGTGCCGCGTTCGCTGATACAGGAATATCCCAGCTGAAGATAATGAGGAAATTACATCGCATTCCAAACGACTAAATAATGACACTCACATGCTCTGAACACTCAAGTCTTCACTAGGGGATAAGGGTAATCACTAGGGCTGCATGATTATGACAGAAATCATAATTGTCGGTTATTCACCTTGATATTGTAATTGCGATTATTATTGTTGATTAATAGATTTTATGTTTTATAACTTTCTGTGAAGCAGCTGCATGGTACATTCTCAACATCCAAAACTAAATGATATAATGTAAATAACAAATAATTATGGGAATTGTGGTGTTAGTAAAACATCCAAAAATAATAACTTCAATTTATCAATTTTACAATCGCTGATTTACCAATGTGTTTAGTGCTTAAACATACTGCCAAAACACACAGATATGAGCACAAAGGGACAGCTGTAATTGAGGATTTTGGTGATTATGTAGTTGTTTCACCCGTAATTGTAATCCCGATTAGTTTTACGATTAATTGTGCAGCCCTAGTAATCACTATGATTTGGAAAATGACCGTCCATTGTACTATACACGACACACGAATCATTACACCCCTAGTGATTATTTTGACAGATACATTTGTTCATATTAATAGATTTTTTTTATTTTGGATATGTGTATTTTACATTTTATGCTTACGTTAACTAACTGGTTGTTTTCTTATCCTTCTTTGCAAAGAACTTGACCTGCCAGATGATGGGGAGAACAGCAAGTTCCAGATAATGCCATGCTTTACCCACACCCTTCAACTCACATTGAAAGAGGCCATGAAGCACCCAAATGCTGATTCACTCATAACAAGAGCAAGACACCTGGTAAGTGCTGTGAGGAAATCATCAGTGGCAAATGAAGCATTGATCAAAAAGTGTGGCAAAACTCTGGTCCGGGATTGTACCACACGCTGGAACAGCACATTTGATATGCTGAGAAGACTGCTGGAGATCAGAGCTGAACTAAACCAAGTACTTGAGGAGTTGAGCATAGACACACTTCTCACAAGCGACTGGACTAAGCTTGAGAAATTGGTCAAGCTACTTGAGCCCTTTGCCATTCACACAGACCAGCTTCAGAATGACAGCCAGTCACTCTCACAAGTAGTGCCATGCCTGCTTAACCTCGAGGCACACCTACTGACCACTACTGCTGGAAAGCAGTTAGCACAAGTGCTGCTGAAGTCTTTGCGAGAACGTTTTTCTGCCATTCTTAGCCCTGATTCCCCACAGTTTGACGCTACACCAGCAGCAGCCTGCCTAATGGATCCAAGTGTTTCACTGGTTCTTCAAACACCAGACACAGTGCCACTGAGAAGGGCAGCTCAGTCTTTTGTGCAAAACCTGGCTGCTGCTCAGAATAACCTAGCTACTGCTTCTCAGGATGATGTTGCCACTGCAAGGGCCAGTCAAACTCCAACAAGTTCCCCTCCTACTGTCCTACAGAAATACCGCTTTCTTGCATCCAGGATGGAGGTCAACGTGTCACTGACAAATCAGCCTGATGTGACCAATAGTCTGGTGACTGAAATAAATAAGTATGTTGATGATGTCAAACACGGTGTCTTTAATGAGACACCACTGCAGTTCTGGAGGTCAAGAACGGCTGTCTATCCAAAACTTGCCCCTGTGGCATTGGACCTTGTTAGTGCCCCTGCCTCACAAGCCTTTGTGGAGCGCATCTTCTCTGTGTGTGGACTGTTGTCATCTGGCCTTAGAAACAGAACAACCACATCTCTTGAGCAGCGTGTTTTCCTCAAGATCAACAACAAATTGTTGCTTGACTGAAGTTCATCCATTTCTGTTTACACACACACACACAAAAATTTCAAAAAGCTGAATTTTAAGATAGTTCGTTCATTCATTCATAATGCAAAGGTTGTCAGGTTGTTCATGATTTCTTAGATTGAGCTCCCTGGGACTCCTGGTTGCCATGCATGTTTGTTTTTATGTTCATGTGTGTCTTTAGTCTGTTGGCTGTGTTAATTTGTACTCAGCACACTGTGTATCTAACCTCAGAAGCAGCATTGCACAAATATTGTACTTAGGGCTGTTATCTTGTGGGCTGTTGTATTTCAATTTGAGGATGGGTGTTCATGTGTCCTCTGAATACATGTTTCAAAATGTATCTTTGGTTGAGTTTTTATTATACAATACTTATTCTGGTGATTTTGATTCATGCACCTGACAAATATCCTAATTTACAAAAAAAAAACAAAAAACTAAAACTAACACTGTAACTAATAAAAACTAAACTAAAACTAAGCAATTTCAAAATATAAAAACTAATAAAAACTAGTAAATCTGCCTCTAAAAACTAATTAAAACTAACTGAATTTGAAAACAAAAAGTCAAAACGAAATAAAAACTAAAACTAATGAAAAATCCAAAACTATTATAACCTTGCTGTTTCTTGGAAATGTACTACATGATTTCAATGAGAAATGCATCTCCCACTAAATGTCGCTTTGAAGCAGTCCTGAACACCAAAAGTGATCTCATGCCGAACACACTGCTGACTGTGTCTGGACATTTTCAACCGCAATCAGCTGAAGGACTGTAAGGTTTCACTTCTGGTTAAAACACAAATCAAAGATCAAGTCTCTTTTCCTTCTGAAGACCATATTACACATATAACAGGTGTATAAAATTAATTTTTGCTACCTTCTGCTAACTGATGCCTTTCATTGAAAGGTATCAGTTAGCAGAAGGGTAGCAAAAAAATCCATTTTAGACACCTGTTACATGTGTAATATGGTACAGAAGTGGGTGGGTAGAGTAGCCAAAAATCTTACTCAACTAAGAGTATTGTTACTTTAGAGAAATATTACTCAAGTAAAAGTAAAAAGTAGTCATCCAAAAAATTACTCAAGTAAGAGTAAAAAGTACTCAAGGTGAAAAAACTACTCAAGTTCTGAGTAAATTAAAGATTAATTGGTTTATTACATAATTGAATATGCAAAAATATGAAATAACAATGTACAATGTATTTGGATATTACCAAACAATATTACATTAACAACAAAAAATAATAAATTTAATCTATACAAAGTCACATAAAATAAGGCTAATTCAGCCACAATAAACAGTACAATAACTTCACTTTCATAGTTTAAACAAAAATTCTCAGCAGGCAGCGATTACACAGTCAAACAAGAACAAGGCGGTCTGTGTATAAACTGTCCAGTTTGTGTGTGAGGGTGTGTGTGTGTGTGTATGTGTGTGAGGGTGTGTGTGTGTGTGAGGGTGTGTGTGTGTGTGAGGGTGTGTGTGTGTGTGTATGTGTGTGAGGGTGTGTGTGTGTGTGTGAGGGTGTGTGTGTGTGTGTGTTCATGTATTTATCGCATTGTGTGGACCTTTTTGTCCCCTAAAACCACTTTTATCTGTTTTTTTGGGTATTGTGGGGACATTTGAGAGGTCCCCATGAGGAGAAATGACTTTATAGTAAATGTGCTTGTTTTATTTGAGAAACTAAAAGAGGTAAGAGATGTGCTTTTGGTTACTGAGGTTAAGGTTAGGATTAGGTGTAGGTGTAAAATTATATACATCTAGTCATTATGGGAGTCTATGGAAAGACCTCATAGATATAGTAATACAAGACTGTGCGTGTGTGTATCTCTGTGTGTATCAGTGTCTGCGTGTGTTTCGTGTGTGGTCATGGGACTGCCTAGCTCCATTTGATTGGTGGAACGGTCATTTAGGAGGAGGTTTTCCGACAAAACAAACAGATGGTGCATTGGATAACAGATGACTAAAAATCAAAGTAGCGAGCGGAATGCCGCTCAATGTAACTTAGTAAAAGTAGCGTTATTTCTTCACAAATATACTCAGGTAATAGTAAAAAGTATGTTGTATAAAAACTCCTCTTACAAGTACAGTTTATCCAAAACGTTACTCAAGTAAATGTAACGGAGTAAATGTAGCGCGTTACTACCCACCTCTGCCTTTCAACAAAAAGATCGCGTTGATGCTTTGTAAGCTCTCTGAGAACCATGGCTGTGGCTGTAGCAGGAAACTGAGTAAATGTCAGGAAACTCCTACTAGGACAGGTGAACTTTATTTGGGGTTAACTGTTGGCTGGTGTGCACCCAAGCGGACTCGATGCTGTAATAAAATCAAATAGTGCTCCAACAAAGTACCTGGCATTGTAACAGGGTGTGTACACTTTTCATATGCTCTGTATACGGTACCAGTTGATGCTTATGTTTCCAGTCAGACTTCCGTAACTCAGCGAATCTCGGGTTTTAGTCATTTATACATTAGTTTTGCCAGAGTTCTCATTTGTGTGGTTTAGCTTTGTTCAGTCATCTTTATCTTTTTAAAGAGTATAATTTTATAGATGAAACAGCTGCTAGTATGGAAAACTGCCAGATGTTTTAAGTTAGAAGCATTATATTTTAAATTCAGATGGATGTACAAAATCCACATGATCTCATCAGTTCCATGTAACCCTCCTGTTATGTTGCGGATCAAATTGACCCATGAAATAAAAAAGGTTTAAAGTGTTTGTTCAGTATGGAACTTCTTGTGCTTGGTTTAGTAAGGGTAATCAACATATACAATAAAAATGTTTCGTTTCACATACACTGCCCTCCAAAAGTTTGGAAACGCCCCTGGCAAAGTGGGTTTTTTGACAATATCAGCATAAATCCTCATCATTTTTTGGTGCAAATACATTAAAGTAACTTGACAGCAGTAAATTATTAAATTTACACACGCACACAGACACACACACACACACACACACACACACATATGTATATATTCATCATTTATCACAACGGTAAATTATTGCGTTTTTGTCTAATAAAACTATATGTCTTTCATCAAAACACAAAGAACTTTGACGTTTACGCAGCAACGTATGCAAACGTGTGTAAGTTTACTCATGCTCATTGTAGGTGTATGTGTGATTGTATTGGTAATATTGCAGTTATTGTTGTTAACTGTGATGTAGTCCTTGATACTCATGCGCATGAATTTGGCTTAAGTAAAGAAAATAAGAACTATATATACACGCGTGTTTATTCAGCATCGACACCCTTTCTGCTTTATATATATTGTTTTTTTAAAAATTATTATTATGAATAGTCAAGCTGAACACTTTTGTTGAACACCAGCGCCATCTTTCAGTCTGATAACGTAACATTGAGACACCGTTCGATTTATTATCTGATCCCATGATTCCTTGAGTCATAGAGTCACGCGCAAAAAAAGATGGGGGAAAAAAGTGAATCATAGAATCGATTCATTACAATGGACAGTTCGAAAGAATCAAATCAGTTATCTGAGTCGAACTTCCCATCACTAATGGCTTGCGCGGCCTTGTGCGAGCACCGCAGTCAAAGTTGAAATTTGGGTTTAAAATGAAATGGATCTTGGAGTCTGAAACCTCCATCTCTATTTTTAATCATGTTTTGGGCTACATTAATCAATTTGATGTTGAAGTCTTTGAAAGTGTTAATCTTTAAGATTGTCTTCATGCATTTGAATATTGTTATGCACTATTTGAGAGTGTTTTAGCCACACAAGGGATCGGGTAACAGAGCGCAGTAAAGGAAATCCTCCTGTCTGACAGAAAGATATATAGCTATATAGATATAAAGCTGCTTTTTTGAGGTGCATCTGTAAAATGGAAACATATGGATGGAAAAAAGAACAGCAAGTTTCTGTATTGCATAATTCTTCTATACAGGGTTGTAAACGGGTTCACTTACATCATAACAGAACTACGTACATCATACATATTACATAAGACACAATTGCAATTCCCCAAAACTAACATAAAAAAGCAGAAGAGAAAGTTGCTGTGTTTCACAATAAACAGATGACTATCGTTGCAAAATGCCCCCAGAATAACCTGTGGGAGTGTCATTTCTGCAGAGAAAATATTCTGGTTTGACTAGTTTTCCCTCTCAGAGAGATTTAAGTTTTAAAGCCACTTTTGTGCAGTGGCAATACTGAGAAAATATAAAGAAAGTAATGATTGCAGTTACACAGTAAAAAAGATGTGACTTTTATTAATGTGTCACTTTATTAATTTTGTTGTGTTCGTTGTAATGTGTTAAATAAAATTCAGTGAAGTCTGGAAGTAGAAGACGTGTACATGTGCTGGAAAAGCATGTTGGTATATAGTATATTAAACTGTCATAATTTTTACTTGTGTTTATTTTATCTAGGATTTTTCATTTTATGTAGATTGCAGCACATTGCTAGATTAGACAGCTGAGTTTACTGATCCTTACCTTGCACATGGACAGTTTTAATGTTAATGCTTTAATGCTTTAGTTAATGCCAAGTAAATGATTTTTAAAACTACTTTTCAGAGTTGCAGTGTAACTTTTAAATGCATCCAGCAAATATTTAAGTAAAAGTGAAATTAATGAAATTCATCACGTTTCGCTTCAAATGTGATAAGGAGTCCAGAGAAAACTAAAGGCTTGTTCGCTGCTAAACAAAGACACTTGTCCAGAAGTAGCACCTTGTGGAAAAATCTAGAAAGGCACAAATGTTTCTTACTCGTGATACTGCTCATTGTGAGGGTACATAGACCCAACCCACCTTCGGCTCATATAAAAGTGGACGTTCTGGAGGGTCAGTGCTGGAGCTGGACACTGAGCGGATGCTCCAATCTCTCTCATCCTGAATGACACTTGAGAATTAT
>JAVGVS010001720.1:0-16031 GCA_032718565.1 Distichodus sexfasciatus
TAACAGAAACTGTAGAGCTGAAAAAGACTTACCTGCCAGTAACAGGAGAATAGGTACAGCAATACGTCCTGACATTTTAGAAGACATCAATTCTCAAAAACAGTAAACTTGCGTCGTGTTCACAGCGTGTGTGGAGGTAAGGAGAACGCAAGCGCGGACGTAACTGCACTTGATTTATTACATTTGGACACAAACAAAGAACCCACTCTGCTTCCAACAAATCCAGCGCACTCGGTAGCGATGAAGTGCGGGCCCATGAGGGTTAGCCGTATGGCTAACGGCTAGGCGGCAATGCAGCAAAACTCACAGGACGTCGAGAGAATTGGCGGTCTCCAATCCCAAGTCCTTAAAGGCAAGGTAGCGGTCGGCTGGGAAGACAGAGTGGGAATGCGTAACACACACTATCGACATCAACACATAATGCCTAACCGGATCGAACTGGTTAAATAGGCATGTTAAGCTAAGATCCACCAATGAGGAAGTGACACACAACAGGAAGGGGAACCCATCACCAATGACACGGACAACCCAGAAGTGACTGGCGGGAACTTCTTAAAGGGGCCCACACCCATCACCAAGACAACCCGACAAGAAACGTCAAACCTCAGGTTTAATACTCTGGCGAGTCCGAGCGTCGGGGAGGAGGCGCACACATGACAGTACCCCCCCTTCAGGACCGGCTCCTGAAGGGCAGTGAGGACCCCCCCGTCCACGGAGGGCAAGTGCGAGGCTGGGGGGGCCGACCCCGAGGTTGAGGAGCTGGGCGGTCCAGTCGAGAATGGTGAAAATCCTCAATCAGGTCCTGACTGAGGACGTCTCGGGCCGGGACCCAGCTCTGTTCCTCTGGGCCGTACCCCTCCCAGTCCACCAGGTATTGCAGCTGGCCACCCTGCCACCGGGAGTCTAACAGCTGCCTGACTCGGTAGTCAGGGTCATCCTCAATGTTGATTTCCCCTGGCAGCGATGGTTCTGCGTCTCCCCGATCCAACGGGCCCCGGACTACCAGCCTGAGGGGGGACACATGAAAGACAGGGGAGACACATATGTGTGCAAGCAACTGGAGTTTCACAGAAACAGGATTTATGACTTCCAGGACTTGATACAGACAGATGTAGCATGGGGTAAGCTTACATGAGGGGAGACCAAGACGCAGATCCCGGGTTGACAGCCATACGCGATCGCCAGCCCGGTATACCAGCACGTCCCGCCTCCTCCGATCGGCTTGATGGGTAAACCGGCGAACTGCCTGCTGGATGTTATTGTGTCCACCCTTCCAGACCTGCTCTACCATCCGGAACCACTCATCCACATGAGGTACCTCGGTGGGAGAGGTGTCCCATGGGCACAACGGGGCTGACACCACAGCACACACTGAAAGGGGGTGAGGCTGGTTGTGGGGTGACGGATGGAATTCTGGGCATACTCTGCCCAAGCCAAGTAGTCGGCCCAGTCGTGCTGCCGGGTGTAACAATAAGACCAGAGGAACCTCCCCATTTCCTGATTGGTGCGCTTGGCTTGCCCATTGGACTGGGGATGGTAGCTGGATGTTAAAGACACAGTGATCCCCAGCTTCTCCATAAAGGTCTACCAAACATGGGAGATGAACTGGGGACCCCGGTCAGAGAGGATGTCCTCTGGTATACCGTACACCCAGAACATGTGCTGGAACAGCTCCTCGGCTACCTGCAGGGCAGAGGGGAGAGAAACAAGAGGCAGGAGACAAACACCTTTTGAGAAACGGTCCACTACCACAAGGAGAGTGGTGTACCCTTTTGACACTGGCAGATCCGTGACGAAGTCCACAGCAATGTGTGACCATGGTCTATTCGGTATCGGCAGGGGCATTAATTTTCCAGCGGGTAATTGATTAGAGCTTTTGGTGGCCACGCACATGGAACAGGAGGCAACTGCCCTCTGGATATCCTGTCGCATCACGGGCCACCAGTATTTTTGCTGCATGTGCCGCAAGGTCCCTGAAATTCGCAGATGGCCATTAGCAGGTATAGTGTGTGCCCACTCGACGACTCAAGCCCGCAGCGGCCCCGGCACAAAGACCCTTCCGGGGGGACAACCGTCAGGTGGGGGATCTCCCCGTCCAGATCCCACGTGATCGGTGCCACCATGACGTCGGGTCGCAGAATGGGCTCCGGGACCTTGACGGCTATCGGGCGGCGTGAAACACCAAGGCAGGGCATCGGCTTTGCCATTTTTAGATTCAGGACGATAGGTGATGGTGAAACTGAATCGGGCAAAGAATAATGACCAATGAGCCTGTCTCGGGTTGAGCCTCTTAGCCTGCTGGATGTATTCCAGATTGCAGTGGTCTGTGAATACAACAAAAGGATGTCGCACCCCCTCTAGCAAGTGCCACCACTCCTCCAATGCCCCCTTTACAGCCAGCAGTTCCCGGTTACCTATGTCACATTCCGCTCGGCCTCTCTTAGCTTCCTGGAATAAAAGGCACATGGGTGCAATTTCTCCGGGGACCCTGATCGCTGTGAAAACACCCCCCCAAGACCCACCTCAGAGGCGTCTACCTCCACCACAAACGGCTTGGAGGGGTCTGGTAACCCAGGCACGGGGGCTTGGGTGAATAAGAATTTTAGCCACCGAAATGCAGCTCGAGCCTGGTCTGTAATCACCAGATGTTTGGGCTTGCCTTTGAGGAGGGCAGTGAGGGGGGCTGCCACTTGACTGAAGCCCCGGATGAAGCGCCAGTAAAAATTCCTGAAGCCTAGGACCCGCTGCAACTCCTTAACCGTAGTGGGCTCCGACCACTCATTTACAGCTGCCACCTTTTTGTCATCCATGCATACCCCCTGCGGCCTGATGTTGTAACCGAGAAATGAGACCTCACTTCTGTGGAACTCACATTTGTATGGAGAATATACAAGTATATTGTCCAGATACACCATGATGTAGTGGTTCAGCAGGTCCTGGAACACGTCGTTCATGAAGGCCTGGAAGAACAATGGTGCATTGGCCAGTCCAAAGGGCATAAAGTTGTAGTGGTAGTGACCAGAAGTGGTGCTAAAAGCCATCTTCCACTCGTCGCCAGCTCGAATATGGACTAGATGTATGCACTCCGGAGGTCAAGCTTAGTGAAAAGCCTGTCCCTGCAGAGCTGCTCTATTGCTGAGGGTATAAGCAGAAGGGGGTGCGGGTACATCACTTAGATCGCGTTGAGACCCCGATAGTCGATGCAGGGCCATAGGCCAATCAACATGGGGCTTATGGGTGCACAACCAGGGTAGGCCTAATATGATGTTGGTCTGCATGGTGTCTAGGACAAGCAACTGAATGTGTTCCATTTGATGTGGGGGTACCATTAGGTGCACAGGAGTGGTAATGTGTGTAATGGGTTTGGAGCTAACTGGGTGGCCATCGATGGCTTTAACTGTGATGGGGCTGGCAATGTCGACCACGGGCACACGGAGGGAAGACACCAGGGTTTTGGAGATGAAATTACCAGCCGAGAGAACTTTCTAGAGAAAACTGAAACATGTCTTTGTGTTGTTGCTTTTTTAATGTCATCTGTTATCTCTATTAGACAGTGAGTATGAGTTTCACTTCTCTTTTTTAGACTCTTTCGTCTGAAGGCCCTTTTTCACACCTCCAGTGCCTCGGCTTCAGTTTAAGCATTCTATACGTGTCATGCGCACTCCGAGCACGTGCACAGCACAAAGGACTCGGAATGAGTCGGCGCAGTCTGGAAGTATAAAAGTGTCTTTTTCTCTCGGCTCGCCACTAAGTCATTGAGTCTACCTGCACACCCCTCTGATTCATTTTGGCATCAACTGTGAGTACTCCAGTTATTTGGTTAATCTCCTTGAATGAGTGTGTGTCTGATAGAATGCAGATTCTAGTGGGGAACCCTTGCTCTTCACGTTAGAGAGTTCTTAGATCAACTCGCATGGCTATCCTACTGACTCACGTCTCACTCCATATTTGGGTTAACCAACCTGCGGCAGTGCAGGACATCTGTGAGCCACTATACAACTGAGTTCTGTACTCTGGTGGTCCAGACCACCTGGGGAGATGTCACGCTCTGGGCCGCCTACTATGAGGGACTGGCTTCTCATATCAAAGGCGAACTTGACAGATGAGAGCTCCCCGCCAACCTGGAGGGATTAATCCAGCTTGCCCTCCAGGTAGATCTTCGTATGAGGTCTTGTCCAAGGCCAGCTCCCTGTACCCTGCTGCACGCCTAATCTACCCATGTTCCAACACCGATTCATCAATCTGTACCGCCATTACCAGCACCTGGTGCCGTCGGCCCACTGGACCACTACGGAGCCGGGGAACCCATGCAACTTGGATGCGCCTCCTGAACCACAGCAGAGAGGGAGCAACGTTAAAAGGAGGGCCTGTGTGCATACTACGGCTCTCCTAATCACCATCGTGCCTACAACTTGGTGCGCATCAGGGATGGCAATGAGTGGAAGACAGACTTCATCATCCCCACCAGTTACTATGACAGTCTGGTGATGCCCTTTGGCCTATGCAGTGTTCCCACAACATTCAAACAATTCATCAAAGATGTGCGGTGAAACATGCTAGGTCATTGGACCTTAATCTAACTTGATGACATCCTCATATATTCACGCACCCTGGAAGAACACACCCAGCACAGGGCAGTTCTCAAGATAATGTTCTCATTAATGGACATCGGCACCCACCGGGAAGCTTGTACCATGTAGGTGACATGTACGTGTCGTCTGCACACAGACTCCCAAAAACTCACTCCTCACTTCATCGGCCCTTACCATGTCACTTTGAGAATCAATCCTGACACCTACTGGCTCCAACTGCCTGTGGCGCTCCAGATTCATCCGGTATTTCATACTTCTCAGCTGAAGCCCTTCATCACTTCACCCATGGTTCCGGCCACGCCTGCCCCTCCCCCCTGTATCATCGAAGGTGGTCTCACTTATACTGTGGATCGGATCCTCTATTTGTGGCCTCGGGGCAGAGGTACCCAGTGCCTCATCGACTGGGAAGGTTATGGCCCGAGGAGCGGTCGTGGATTCCGGCCTTGATTCCGGTTTGTTCTCAACCCTGAGTTGATTCAGGACTATTGTTGCCAGGTATCCTCCCAGCCAGGTCCATCTGGTGCCTGTCCTGGGGGGGGTGCTGTCATGCCAACTGCCTCCTGAGATCAGAATTAGGAGCCAGAAGTGGCCGATTGGGGTTCAGGAAGTATAAAAGGGTGCATTATCTCACGGCGCATAGCTCTCTCATTGAGTCTATCAGCCCACCATCCGACTTCACTGTGAGTACTCTCAGTATTTGGTTAATCTCCCTGATAGAGTGTGTGTCTTTAGAAAGCAGATTTATTGTGGGAATCCTAGCTCTGTGCATCAGAGAGTTCTTATATCAATTCGCGTGGCAATCCTGCGTACTCGTGCTCTCAGCCACGTTTGGGTTGACCACCACGCTGCATGGACTAATGGCTAATGATTAGCAGATTGCTACATCCTAACCAGATCACTGGCAGACTGTGAAAGTTAGGCATTCGGTTCAAATCCTAACCTGATCCCTGAACGAATCGTTCTGTAGTCTCATCATATCCTAAGCAGATCACTGTTAGACTACAGACCTCTGTTTATTCTGTTCATATCGTTCCGGATCACTGACATTAAGAGCCTTAACACAAATTACATGAATACATGAGGTACATCAGTAAAAAATGCACTTGCTTACAGCTTCAATTATGCTACTTAATTATTATGCTAATTAATTATTATGAACATCCTCATCTGGCATAAAAGGTGACTGATGGAATCAGACTCATAGTTGGGATGCTTATATACTACTACTTATAATGGTCTTCAATGTAGTGGGATATTATTAAATTATGTGTAATGTCTTGTGTTTTATTTAATTTCTTAGATGACATTTCAAATGACTGATCTATTTGACTTGACCGAGTGCTGATCAACTTCTGCCGTCCAGTGGTTAGACAATGTAATTACACTCATTGACTTTGAACACTTTCTGGGTTAAAGGTTCTGTTGATAATCTAAAAAAAAAATTAAGGTTGTGTCCAAATCAAATTTTGTTAGTTTACAAGTCTAAAATTTTGCTAGTTTTGGTCTAAAACGGTTGCATTTTTTCTCATTAAGGCAGGGCTGTCTCCCGTATTACGTTGCAATTTTTTTTTCCTCATTTTCCAAGCATATGATGAGTGTAAATGATTTATAGTGAAGTGTATATTTGTTTCATTGACTTTTTTTTCTGGAGGGCTCCAAAAAGATCCCTCAAGACATGACATATATAGAGCTAGATGTGTTTATCTACTAGATTTCTCTATTTATTTGTCCTTAACACTTCCATACAGACTTTAACAAGGGACTCGTTAAGTCAATGAAGATGAAGTGTCTGACTTATAGCTCTCTCTCTACGATTTTTATTTTATTTAAGAACATTTTTCGCAATCGTGTTCAGTGTAGGGACTTCTGCTGACATAGCTCTAGTGGTTAGACTGTGTAATTACACCTCAATTTAAATAAGTCTAGCACAAATTCAAGGTGTGTGTGTGTGTGTGTATCCAAAACGAGTTTGCTGGTATAAAAACATGAGAGGCTTTGGTTACACTTCATCACTTTAATTAATAGAAGGCTGTGTTTTGGGAACAACATGCAATAATTCATTTAATCAGTGTGAATTCTTATTCTCTTTTGCTCCTGCGTTTTTATCCTGATGCTTTCATATTTCAATGTTTAATGTTACGTTTCCTTCCATTCATTTAATCATTTAGTTCCGTTTAGCCAAAAATCTCCAATACAACCGAACATCAACCAAGCAAATGAAATGTTATATTTGGTTAAAAAATAAAAAAAAATCTCTTTCCTCATACATTAAGTGACATGCTGTTAATATTAATGTTAATCAACACAGATGCTTATCTCTAAATATCACATAAAAAAAAGTTAGTGAACATACAGTATACTGGAAAAGATAACTGAAAATAATGATTGGCTATATATTAATCATTAAAAGTATGACATTCCAAGACTTGTTCATTAAAAAATGACATCTTTAAGTTATTACAGTTATTACAGTTATTACTTTAATTAGTTTGTGAAATTATCATGTAAAAATGTTTAGAAATGAACTGAAGAATCTTTTTCCTGGTGTAGCTTCATCTTCTCATTGAGCTTTTGCAGACGCTGCTGTAGATCGGTGCTTCTTCGTTTCTTCAGTGTTTCAACGGTGCAATCGCATTAACACACAAAAGTGGAAAAATTTGTCAAACCTGAATTAACTGAATTAAAACATATTTGTAAAAACTGAATGTCTAAGAGCTTATTTTAACAAGACATTGGCTGTCCCTGGACCAAGAAGTCATGAGTTCAAATCCTATGTTCAGCACTACCATCATTGGGTCCCTGAGGAAGACCCTTAACCCCAAGTTGTTCCAAGGAAAATGGAAGTCGCTCTGAACACAGTTAATGTAAATGAGATTAACGCATCACCTACCGGACATCTCTTGGATTGTGGACATTGACTGAAGCGTACACAATGTTCTCTTCTTGATTAAGAGGCTTTGGCTTTTGAACAGACGAGTAGAGCTGTGAGTTGTCCATAGAAGGCCTTGTGAAATGAACACTGGCGTAGTGGACTGCTGAATCTATGGGCTCACATGTCGTGCTTGAATCGTTGTCATAAACAGCAGGAGAATCCGTCTAGAAAGCAGGAATACAAGATAATTCATTAATATTTAAGAGTCATTCTAGTGGGAAAAAAGATCAATATCCAGAGGAACATTGAATTCATTAAAGAAAATATTGGTCCATTTTATTTAGAACTGAAAGCTCACTTCTCCCATAACTCGTCCACTCTAATTTTCGACGCTCTCTTGGGTCCTGGCGCTGGAAGCTGCTGTTATTCTCCTGTTGAAGAAAACAAAGTAGCATCGGCTGTAAATGAGCAATTTGGGCAAAACATAAAAATTCCATAATTTATAAATGCAGCTTCTCACCTTATCAATAAAAAGACAGCAATGAATATCAGGAGTGATAGTCCACCTTCTCCAGCACCGACATACTTGACAATGTCGTTCATACTCAGACCATGTATTTGCCACTCTGTATTATTGAGTAGACAACAGCCAAGAAAATATATTAATATATATTTAATTACTCAAGTAATCATGACTTCATCAATATGCTACAATCACATCACTTTGCATTATCAGACAGTAATATACATTCACTCTCTATGTTACGATTCCCACTCACCCTTTGGAGGAGAGATGAGGCTTGTGTGTCCTTCAACAGCACAACTGTAGTTGGCCATACCGCTGATCTGCACTATGGTGCAGGAGGCAGATTTGCATTGAGACATTCTCTCTCCATTCCTGTACCAGACGTAACTGCTGGTGTTAGGCAGACTGCAGGTGGTGTTACAGAGCAGTTCTTCTGATCCAGGTTCCACCTCCACCTGCAGACCTGCACGAGAAATTCACACTATCAAACCTAAAGACAGGGAGAAACTTGCAGTTAAGGGTCCTGCTCAGGGGCCCAATACTGGTAGAACAGGAGGCAGTTTAAACCCACACTCGAAAGCAGAACCTCTCGTCCATGATCAGGTGTCCTACCACTAGACCACCACCATCACCGTCCCAAAAGCACAACACAGATCTCCTACCTGTGACTGAGAGTATGACTCCAGATGAATTGCCTCTCGTCATGTAAGGATGTTTTAACTTGACGACATATTGTCCTGAGTCACTCTCTGTGAGGTTCTTCAGTCTCAGTGAGGTCATATTAGGTTTGTCACTAATAATATCTGCACGACTCTGTTCTTGATCACGTTGGATGTTTCTGATGTACCAGGCGACTTGAGGAGTGGGCCGCTGATCAGGAACGGAGTAATAACTGTGTATGTCCACTGACTGGTCAATAAGAGCGCAGATAGATTGGATCGGGTAAGTCACACTCCAGCAGCTCTCCTGGTTTTCTTCTGAAGAAACACCTGAAACAAAGTAAATGATAATGATCTCTGAAAGAAATTGCCTTAGGGAACCGTGTATTAACAAGCTTCCAAAATGACAGAAATATAACGAGCTTTGACAACTTTGCGTGCAGGTGGAATCATGCAGAAGGACTGGTGCTTTCATAGACACTTTGTGTCGTCAACATCGTAGCATGAGTCTTATTTGTCTTCATGTTTGCATTCTGCCTGGTTTGACTCTCGCCCTACACTAGGCTATACCAGCACTATCAGGAGTATATCCAAATCCCACCAGCAATGATGGACACTATCCAAAAATCAAGTCAAACAAGTCAGAAATACAACCAAAACTGCAGTGTGTTGTAGTTTAAAAAGAATCTTACAGAAAGCAGGAGATCGGAGGTCCTCATGCCCTCTTACAGCACAAGAGTAGCTGCCTGCATCCACTTTACCGTCCAAAAGACTGTGCTTGTTCTGGTCAGATAAAGGCTGTCCATTCTTATATCAAATGTACGTGGGGTTGTTAGTCAGAGAGCAGCTTGTGGAACAGTTGAGGCGTTCTTTTGACTTGTGAACTTTAAGATCTGCAGAACAGTTTAAATATATTTTAATTTGTGTATAAAATGTGTGTAAACCAAGTGATTTTATGTTGTGCAGCCCTACCTGTGACAGACAGAGAGACTCCAGAGCGCCCAGTGAATTTGCCTTTAGCATCATTGGTGTAGAATCTGAACCTGTACGTTTGTTCATCACTTTTTTCCAGGTGAGAGATGATCATACTGTGGTTGTTCTGGGAGATCTGTCTATACTCCACTCGTCCCTTATATCTCATGTCTTTTCTCAGATCAGCATCTGGCTTTTGACCAATGAACCAGAAAGATTTATTTAATGTCTGACTATTAGGGAAGGTAAAATAACTGTTTGTCTCCACCGATGAGCCAGTCAGTGCACAGGTAGCTCGAGGCTTGTAAGACACACTCCAGCAGTTCATCTTCTTAAAATCAGTAGGATCATCTGAAAACACATTATTGATTATAAGAATGATAAAAATCAGTTGAAGTGTTGAGAATTAGATGGTCTACATTATAAATGAGGTGGTGAGCTGGTGTTTAAAACATGTTGGACAGTCAACAGAACTGCAGATTAAAGTGTAGAACTGGAATATGTCTATCTGATGTTCATAAGGAATAAACTAGAAAAACACTTTGGAAAATAATGTATTAAATGATTAACTATAAAAATATGTTTGCATTGCCACTCTCAGTAGGGTGTGTGTGTGTGTGTGTTCTACCTTTTACAGTGACATTAACTCCAGATGAGGCAGATGTCCAGTCTCTGTTTGATGTTTTAAATCTATAGGTGTAAACTCCAGAGTCACTGACTTTCACATCCGTTATGATCAGTTGACACTTATCCTTCTCCATGTTGAAAAGCAGTCGTTGATCATTATTCTTCAGGATTTGATGTTGTTTTCCTTCAGCGGTATGGATCCATTCTTCTTCAGTACGGGTGCCACTTGAAGAATATTTACAGGGAATATTTACTTTAGATCCAACAACAGCACAGAGACTGTCAGAGGAGAGAGTTACACTATCCTCAGCTTGAACTCCTGAAAGACACAAAACCCCACAAACACACGTCAGCAAGACACACTAAACCCGCCTCTAATGCTATGCACAGCAGAGACAGATAAAAGTGACCACATGCTGCTGCTGATGATAATCTTTAAAGACATTAGTGAATCTTAATTTTACTTTGTAGTTAAAAAATACATTTTTTCAGCTTTTACATTTAATCTCTTTCATTCAAATTCAAGATTCTTCATTTGTCACAGACACAAGTACAACATGTTGTGAAGTGGAGTATAAAGGAAGAATGTGATAACCTAAAACATTAAAACCGTAAAAGGGGCGGGTGTGTGACATTTCCCGCTTAAAATGTCCATTAATGGAGCTCATTCTGTACGTGAACATTTTCTAATGTTCATTAATATTTGCTTTATGTAATATGGCATCATTTGTAGGATTATTTCATATTTTCAAGTCCGACTTTATCCTATTTTAGGCATTACTGACACCACTAAGTGCTGGAGCAAGACCTTTAATCCTTGAAATTACGAAAGATGAGATGCTCAAAGCTGTAACAGAAACTGTAGAGCTGAAAAAGACTTACCTGCCAGTAACAGGAGAATAGTTACAGCAATACGTCCTGAAATTTTAGAAGACATCAGTCCTCAAAAACAGCAAACATGAAGGCTGAGTTGGAGAATTAATTGTGAAAATTAACAAATTTTTAAAAGAAGCAGATTTTTACTCTGAGTTTACAATGTGCAGATATCAGCTCTGCTTAACCCGGATATGTCCTACACTAATTTATGGTCTGATCTTAATACAAAGGAAGTGGAGCTGTGAACTTCACTCCACCCCCTTCAGAGCCCCACTGCTCGTCATAACTTGAGAATTACAAAGATTATTCTCATCTCATTCTCATTCTACTTATTCCTGTTTTTATGGTAAAAAGTATGTTAATATCAATGTACAACATCCTCTCCTCCATCTTCTACATTAGAGGCCCTAAAGCTGATCCTTGACCATCACTGACATAATGTTTTCCAGTAAAATATCAATCTATGAGAACGATAACTTTTGCATCTTATTAATGCTTTGTCAAATCTCTTTGATGTTCTTCACATGCACTGTTCTTATGATTATCATGCTCTCATCAAGAAGAAGAACCAAGCAGCGATTATTGATGCTCTAGCAGTTTTAGAAGTGTGAAATATTCATGCCACTCAGCTTTCACACTCTGGATATGTCTAAAGCGCATTGTTAACCACGGAGACAGTCGTAGCGTTCGTTTTATTCCGCTGCAATTGTAGTTAATTTTCTAAAACTGAGAACTGAAATGTTGGTATTAAATAAGGTTAGACATTATGTTGGTATTAAATAAGGTTAATTATATACCAAGATGAACAACATTAAATGTTCGTGCGCCGTTTGTCATCTCATCCTAGGGTGTGGCCATGGACCAGCAGAAGCTTGAGGCAGTTCGTCATTGGCCCCTACCCAAAACTCTGAAGCAGCTCCAAAGGTTTCTCAGGTTTGTGAACTTCTATTGATGCTTTATCTGGGGCTTCAATACAGGTGCCGCTCACCTTACTGCTCTGACTTGACTGTCACCTCACCAATTCACCCTCACTCCAGAAGCCATCAGTGCATTCGAACAACTGTCCCACCATTCCACTACTGCTCCCATCCTCCTGCATCCAGATCCTACCAGGCCGTTCATTGTGGAAGTTGATGCCTCAGATGTGGGCGCCAGAACCGTCCTCTCCCAGGGAGATGCAGACCAGAAGCTACATCCTTGTAGCTTCTTCTCCAAGAACTTCGACCGCACTCAGCAACATTACAGCGTAGGGGACCATGAGCTGCTGGCCATCAAGTGGGCTCTGGAAGAATGGCAACATGGGCTTCAGGGTGGCAGCTAGCCATTTTCAGTCTGGACGGACCATTAAAAGCTCATATCCACTCAGAACTTCTACCTGTCTTATTGCCTGGGGTTGAAGAACTCCAAGGCTGATGCCTTCTCCCATCAACATGAGGCAGACTGGGGTGGACCCCACACCTGTTCCCACTCCCACCAAGATCATCGCACCCCTGTGTTGTGACTTGGAGACAAGCGTGCACCAGGCACAGGCTATGGAGACCATGCCAGCAGGTGCACCACCTGGATGACTATTCGTCCCCACCACCGTTTGCCAGCACATCCTCACCTGGGCTCACTCCTCTGCTCTTTCCGGCCACCCAAGGGCCCAACGCACTCACCAATTTGCCAGCTGGGCTTCCTGGTGGCTGTCCATGGCCAAGGATGTCTGGGAATTTGTCCAGGCATGCCCAGTGTGTGCCAGGGCCAAGGACTTCAACCAACCATCACCAGGGGAACTCCAGCCTCTTTCTGTCCCTCAGCGGCCCAGGTCCCACATTTCATCACAAACCTGCTGGACTCAGATGGCAAGAACACCATCCTCACCATCGTCGATCGGTTCTCCAAGGCTGTGTACCTGGTGGCCCTCGCCAGACTCCCATCAGCTAAGACCACTGCAGAGCTGATATTAGAGCATGTAGTCCGCTTGCATGGATTCCCCAAGGACATCATCTCAAACAGAGGGCCTCAGTTTACCGCAAGATTCTGGAAGGCCTTCTGCCATCTAATCAGTTCTACCTGCAGTTTGTTGTCTGTTTACCACCCTCAGACTAACGGTCAGAAGGAGTGGACCAACTAACAACTGGAGCGCTATCTCAGATGTTTCATTGTGGATCGTCAGTGCTCCTGGGCCAGCTACCTCATTTGGGCTGAGCTCTCCCACAACCTGCACACCTCTTCCACCACCAGTCTCAGTCCCTTTGAGGTATGCTATGTCTATCAATCTCCAATGTTCAAACATCAGGAAACGGAGGTTAAGGTGCCATCAGCCCAACAGTTGGTCTGCCAGTGTCGATGGCTCTGGGATCAAGCCAATGCAGCCATTCATCAAGCCAACACTTGTTATGCTACTCAAGACCGCCTGTCGGCACCCACCGGGATGCTTGTACCATGTAGGTGACAAGGTTTGGTTATCCACCCGGAATCTTCGTCTGCACACAGACTCCCGAAAACTCACTCCTCACTTCATTGACCCTTACTGTGTCACCTTGAGAATCAATCCTGTCATGTACCGCTCCAACTGCCTGCGGCGCTCCGGATTCATCCAGTATTTGGATGCATCCTAACCAAATCACTGGCAAACTGTGAACGTTAGGCATTCGGTTCAAATCCTAACCAGATCCCTGACCGAATCGTTCTGTCGTCTCATCATATCCTAACCAGATCACTGTTAGACTAGAGACGTCTGTTTATTCTGTTCATATCGTTCTGAATCACTGATATTAAGAATCTTAACACAAACCTTATAATGCCCAAATTGCGTTTGCAAAGAAAATTCACCTGATGTGAACTGTGATTGGATATCATGAATGTTAATATTCTCTCATATAAAATGACAGACACTAGCATTCACTGTTATTTCAAAAATGAACAAATGGTACAGGACAGAAATCTTTAGCATGCAATTTTGCTAACGATTGCAGGAATTCTAATCAAAAATTACAGGAATAAAGTAAAAAGCACTTGCTAACAGCTACAATAATGCTACTAAATTATTATGCTAATTAATTATTATGAACACACTCATCTGACATAACAGACGACTGATGGAATCAGACTTATAGTTGGGATGCTTATATACTACTACTCATAATTGTCACGGCCGCGCCGTCCTCGGCGGCCGTGCCACGTTCACGGTCCCCGGAGTTCTGAGCCTAGGAGGTAAGTCTGTCTTGGGGATCACGTTTCGGTGCCCTCCCTTCGTGTGTATTAGATCACGTTAGGTTTTGCGTATCACTGCACCGCCCCGTTAGCTCGCACCCCACTTCCGGGTTCTACGTGTTCACTTCGTGTACTCTCCCTAGTAGCGCACCTCCCGTTTAGATCGCTCCCACTTCCGGGTTTTTGTCTTCACTTTGTGCGCCCTTCCCTGTATAGTTCACGGGTGAATTAGATCGCGGCCTTACTTTCGTTTTGATTCGGTTCAGCTGTGCACGATTAGCGTTTCTGTTTCTTATTGGTTTATTGTTTGATTGCCTCGTTTCGTTCTATTATTTAGCCCAGCCGATCCAAGGCGTTCTTTGAGTTCTTCTCCCTCATACTTTTTCCCCGGCGTTGTGTGGTTTGTTTTGTTGGAGCTCCCTGGATCTCGTAAGACTCTTCTGTTTGGTTTTGTTTTTGCTCCGTGTGTTTTTTCATGGTTTTGCTTACATTGCTCCAGGCTCGTGCTGCCCGCTCAACGTGGCGCTCCCGGCTTTGCTTCGCTCTGGGCTGTTCTAGTCTCCGCTCAGGACGCTCGTGGATCCGTCTTTGCTTATCCCTTGGAGGGACCTCGGAGTCCACTGTTCCCGGTCCGGCGGGAGACTTTTGCCAGAGGACCTTCTTATTTCGCCACAGCGGGGGCACGAGCCATCCCCGTATTGTTTTTTTCTCCTTTTTTTTGGACTGAGTTTCACCAACACAGAGTTTCC
The DNA here is from genome assembly GCA_032718565.1 of Distichodus sexfasciatus. NCBI lineage: Eukaryota > Metazoa > Chordata > Actinopteri > Characiformes > Distichodontidae > Distichodus > Distichodus sexfasciatus. The sequence goes on from JAVGVS010001720.1 coordinate 15,072, forward strand.
GTTTTTTGCCTGGTTTTTTGTGTTTTTTTTTCACCCTTTCTGAATTGGACAATAAAGCCTGTGTTTTCACCTTCACTGTGTTCCGTTCCACCCCCCTTTTTTGTCTCGCCACACAGCGCCATTCATGACAATAATGGTCTTCAATGTAGTGGGATATTATTAAATTATGTGTAATGTCTTGCATTTTATTAAATTTTTTAGATGACATTTAAAATGACTGATCTATTTGACTTGACCGAGTGCTGATCAACTTCTGCCGTCCAGTGGTTACACAATGTAATTACACTCATTGACTTTGAACACTTTCTGGGTTAAGGGTTCTGTTGATAATCTAAAAAATTAAGGTTGTGTCCAAATCAAATTTTGATAGCTTACAAGTCTAAATTTTTGCTAGTTTTGGTCTAAAACGGTTGCATTTTTTTCTCATTAAGGCAGGGCTGTTTCCCGTATTCCATGGCAGTTTTTTTTGGTCTTCATTTTCCAAGCATATGATGAATGTAAATGATTTATAGTAAAGTGTATATTTGTTTCATTGACTGTTTTTTGTGGAGGGCTCCAAAAAGATCTCTCAAAACATGACATATATTTAGCTAGATGTGTTTTTCCACTAGATTCCTCTATTTATTTGTCCTTAACACTTCCATACAGACTTTGACGAGGGACTTTGTAAATGAATGAAGATGAAGTGTCTGACTTATTGCTCTCTCTACGATTTTTATTTTATTTAAGAACATTTTTCTCAGTCTTGACATTTACTTCAATCGTGTTCAGCGTATGGACTTCTGCTGACGCACCTCTAGTGGTTAGACTGTGTAATTACACCTCAATTTAAATAAGTCTGTCACAAATTCAAGGTGTGTGTGTGTGTGTGTGTGTATGTGTATGTGTGTGTGTGCGTGTGTGTATATATGTATATATTTATATATCCAAAACGAGTTTGCTGGTATGAAAACACGAAAG
>JAVGVS010001721.1:0-16001 GCA_032718565.1 Distichodus sexfasciatus
GATCCTATTACAACTGCAGTCCTAATCTTAACTGTACTCTAATCCCAGTCCTAATCTTAAACGTATTCTAATCCCAGCCCTAATCTTAATTGTATTTAATCCCAGTCCTAATCTTAACCATACTCTATTCCTTTCCTTAATGTGCGTGTGAGGGAGACTTTACACAGAGTAAGAGGTAAAAACCGTCTGTATTGGAGCGAGTGCAGGTAGGAGGAGTTAGAGCTGGACAGTGTGCTGGACACTGGGGCAGGTAAATACACAAGCGGGACGCTGTAATCAGGGATTAGAAACGCTTGTGACGTATCGTCCCTGCAGGGCCTGCCGTAGTTATGTAATCCAGCGTGTGGTTAATGGGAACGTGTGTGGAAAAAGAGGCAGAGCTGTGGCAGCCAGTAACCACGTCTGAGCGTAAGTGTTCCCATGGTGTTAATGACGCTCCGTGTCAGGGTTGTGTGTGTGTGTGTGTGTGTATTACTCTGCGTGGGAGTTCAGATCTGCTGTGTGTGTGTGTGTGTTGAGTTTTTGTGTTAATAGGCCTCCTCGTGCCCACTCTAATTAAACACTGCTGATTCCTAATTAATGATTAGCTAAAGCCTGTCCCAGAGCCTGTCAACAAAATGATGACAACGTAGTTTACTGGAGAAGCAGAAGAGCGCTGACTTGAAGCTGTGTGTGTGTGTGTGTGTGTGTGTGTGTGTGTGTGTGTGTGTGTGTGTGTGTGTGTGTGTGTGTGTGTGAGAGTGTGTGTGTGTGATTGTGTGTGTGTGTGTTGGTAGGACTGTGATATTTCAGGACTGACTCCATTAGGTGTTGTGCTGAAACTTGGGTTGGAATTAGATTATGGTTAGGTTTAGAGTAAGAATTCAGTCTTCATTAAGATTAGGGATTGGATTATATTCTGGTTGGGATTAGGACTGGAATTAGATTGTGGTTAAGATAATGGTTGGAATTAGATTATGGTTAGGTTTAGAATTCAGTTAAATTAGGGCTTGGATTATATTATGGTTAAGATTAGGTCTGGGGTTATACTATGGTTAGGATTAGGGCTGGAATTAGATTGTGGTTAAGATTAGGTCTGGGGTTGTACTATGGTTAGGATTAGGGCTGGAATTAGATTGTGGTTAAGATTAGATCTGGAGTTGTACTATGGTTAGGATTAGGGCTGGAATTAGATTGTGATTAAGATTAGATCTGGGGTTTTATTGTGGTTAAGATTAGGGCTGGAATTAGATTGTGGTTAAGATTAGATCTGGGTTATACTATAGTTAGGATTAGGGCTCGGAGTGGGTGTGGTTGAATTGGGTCTGGGGGTTGTGCTATAGCAAGTTGAGATTAGGGCTGGAGTGGGTGTGGTTAAGGTGGAGTCTGGGGTTGTGCTATGGTTGGGATTAGGGCTGAGTTAGACTGTGGTTGAATTAGATCTCAGGGGTTGTACTATGGTTGGGATTAAGGCTGGAATGAATTGTGGTTAGGGTGGAATTACAAGGGTTGTACTATGGTTGGGATTAGGGGCTGGAATTAGATTGTGGTTAAGATTAGATCTGCACGGATTGTACTATGGTTGGGATTAGGGCTGGAATTGAACTGTAGTTAGATTAGATCTGGTTGTACTATGTGGTTGGGATTAGGGCCAGGTTGGGCTGTGGTTAGATTAGATCTGGGGTTGTATGGTTAGGATTAGGCTGGAATTAGATTGTGGTTAAGATTGGGTCTGGGGTTGTGCCTTGGTTGGGATTAGGGCTGGGGAGTGGGTGTGGTTAAGATTAGATCTGCAGTTGTACTATGGTTAGGATTAGGGCAGGAATTAGATTGTGGTTAAGATTAGATCTGGGGTTTTATTGTGGTTAGGATTAGGGCAGGAATGAGATTGTGGTTAAGATTAGGTCTGGGGTTGTACTATGGTTAGGATTAGGGCTGGAATTAGATTGTAGTTAAGATTAGATCTGGGGTTGTACTATGGTTAGGATTAGGGCTGGAATTAGATTGTGGTTAAGATTATGTCTGGGGTTGTACTATGGTTAGGATTAGGGCTGGAATTAGATTGTAGTTAGGTTTAGATCTGGGGTTTTATTGTGGTTAGGATTAGGGCTGGAATTAGATTGTGGTTAAGATTAGCTCTGTGTTATATTAGGATTAGGATTAGGGCTGGAATTAGATTGTGTTTAATATTAAGGTTGGCGTTAGTTAATGGTTAACTTAGGGGTTTGGATTGGATTATATTTAAGATTAGGATTGTGCTTAGATAACGTTTAAGAATGGGATTGGGATTAGAGTAATGATATAAACCTGGGATAAAATTCTGCTTAAAATTTGATCTGAGGTTAAACTGTGGTTAACATTAGGGTTGGGAGTAGATTATATTTAGGATTGAGGTTGGGATTAGATTATAGTTATAATTAGGTTTAGAATTAGATGATGTTTACGTTTGGGGGTGGGTTTATAATAGACTTATAATATTAGTGTTGGGATTAGATTATGTTTAATGTTAGTGTTGTGATTAAACTATGGTTAGATGTAGGGTTGGTATAGAATTATGTTTAAGTTTAGGATTGTGATTAGATTATGGTCAAGATTGGGATTAGATTAGATAATGGTGAGGATTATAGATGGGATTAGATTATGTTCAGGATTATGGCTGGGATTAGATTTATGGTGAAATGCACTGGCGTATTTGAAGAAAACCTGGTTAGAAACGTTGCTTGTGAGAAGTAGGTGGGAGAAGTTTTGAGAGAGAGGCGGAGGTAGAAGTGTGTTGGTGCAGTGTGTTTGTGGTGTGTGTGTTGGTGCGGATGCCGGACCCGACAGGCGGCCTCTGCGTCTGATTGATAACTGCACGCGGGGAGCAGGAGAGGGAGAGATGGAGCGATGGATGGAGGGAGAGAGGGAGCGCTGGGAGAAGGGGGATTAGAGGCGGGCCGTGGAGGAGCGACGCGACCACGCGGGGCTGTGGCAGGCAGCCGAGAGATGGATGAGGCAGATTAGAACCGGCTCCACTTCCTGCACTCCTGCATCTCCACCGCCCGGTATTTTTAGAGCAGCAGGAGAGAGAGACGGTGCGCTGAGGGAGGGAGGGAGGGAGGGAGGGACGGTTTGGTGTGGGTTTTGTGAATGCATGTTGGTGAAGATGACAAACTCCAGACCACATGACAGCTTGTCAACACAGCGAATATATATTCCCCACTTCCTGAAATATGACATAACTAGGTCCCACTTTCACTCAGGACCACCCCGAGCTGCTGCCGCAGGGCCTCATGGGAAGAGGGGGGCAAGTGTGCGTTTGTGTGCGAGTGTGTGTTGGGGGTGTTTTTAGTAGTCGTGAGGTCCTGAGTGCCCCAGAAAGATAAGTTAGGTGTTAGCGTGTTTAAAGGGATGTTGGGATGTGATGGCCGCTCCTCATGAGGGACCACTGCTGTTCTGGAACAGTTTCAGGTTTGATGTGAGGATATAAAAGAGGTACAATAATTGCTTTTGAAAGTTAGGGCTGGGCAATTAATCAAAAATGAATCATAATCAACACTCAGAACCTCTAATCCACTAGATTATGGTTAAGATTAGGGTTGGGATTAGATCATCCTTAGTGTAAAGGTTGCGATTAGATCATGATTAGGTTTAGGGTTGGGATTAGATCATCCTTAGTTTAAGAGTTGCGATTACATCACAGTTAGGTTTAGGGTTGGGATTAGATTATCCTTGGTTTAAGGGTTGCGATTACATCACAGTTAGGTTTAGGGTTGGGTTTCGATCACGGTTAGGTTTAGGGTTGGGATTAGATCATCCTTAGATTTAGGTTTGAGGTTAGGTCATGGTTAGGTTAAGGATTGGGTTTAGATCATCCTAAATTGAAGAGTTGCAATTAGATCACGGTTAAGTTTAGGGTTGGGATTAGATCATCCTTAGTTTAAGGGTTGCAGTTAGATCACGGTTAGGTTTAGGGTTGGGATTAAATCATCCTTAGTTTAAGGATTCCGATTAGATCACACTTAGGTTTAGGGTTGGGGTTGGGTTTTGATTTAGGGCTGGGGTTGGGTTTTGATTTAGGGCTGGGGTTGGGTTTTGATTTAGGGTTGCAGTTGGGTTTCGATCACGGTTAGGTCTAGGGTTGGGATTAGATCATCCTTAGATTTAGTGTTGGGATTAGATCATCCTTACGTTAAGGGTTATGATTAGGTCTAGGGTTGGGATTAGATCATCCTTAGTTTAAGGGTTGGGATTAGATAATCCTTACTTTAAGGGTTGCGATTAGATCATGATTAGGTTTAGGGATGGGATTAGATCATCGTTAGTTTAAGGGTTGGGATTAGATTATGGTTAAAATTAGATTAGGGTTAGTATTAGGTTTGGGATTAGATTATGGTTAAGATTAGGTTTGGGATTAGATTATGGTTAAATTTAGGGTTAGATTTAGGTCTGAGATTAGATTATCGTTCACATTATTGTTGGGTTAGATTGTGATAAGGTTTAGGGTTGGGATTAGATCACAAGCTGGGATCATATTATGGTTAACGCTAGGGATTAGGCCGCCATGCGTGGGTTTTGATGTATACTTTACCTTTTCATTAAGGGAGACTCTCTGAAAGCCTGTACATATTTTTTTTGTGATTAAGTGAGACTCGTTAGCGCTCGTATTTACTTCTCAAAGCTCATTTTTTAAAATAACGAGCTGTATTCTCCCTCATCTAATTACCCGAATCCTCTCCACTTTCTGTAAATTAGAGGTCGGTTCTGGCCCGGTAAAAAAGATTTTGTTTCAGTGTGTATGTGTGCGTGTATGTGTGCGCGTCTCGCTTTTCTCTCTTATTACTGGAATTCTAATTCAATGATCACCTCGGACCGCCATAAATCAGGCGACTGTGACGCGGGATGAGAAATTGTATTAATAACGTGAAACTTATTACACAGTCTCCCCAAACGGGGCCGTGACAAATGACGACGTTGGGGGCCTGACAAACGCTGCGCTTCAACGCGTCTTTCTGGTGTGGGTGTTTAACATGAAACTGACGTGTTTGAATCTGGCTTATCGAATCAAGAAGTATTTTTACATACTTGAGTCATTTTAGCGGGTTTTATTGCCTTATTTGTACAGCATTTTGGGACAACTTTTTCAAATGTCCTCTATAAATAAAATTGACTTCACCAGAAATTAGAGTCCGTCCCCTTGTACTAAAAAAACTGCACATTCTACTTAATAGGGCTGTGCCAAAAAAATCAAATCGAATCGCGATTCTTTCAAAATCGATTCATATTTTTCAGCTGACGTAATGGCACTAGTTTACTTTTCCCCTCGACACGAGTGCGGCTCGCCAATCCTATAGATGGCGCAATGTGGAAATCTGCCCGGATAGACCTCCTTCGCGTGAGCGTGAAGGAAACGCAGCCAGTATGTGTGCATGTGCATTACATTTAGGGTGTATTCACACCCACCTTGTTTAGTTCGCTTACAACGAACCCAACTTCGTTTCCTCCCTCGGTTCGGACCTTTTGGGCAGGTGTGAATACAAGCAATCGAACTCGGGTGCGGACCAAACAAGACCCAGCTAAAGAGGTGGTCTCGGTTCGGCTCCAAGCGAACTCTGGTGCCGTTCGTTTAAGGTGAGAAAGCAGCCCGAGCTTCGGATTCAACGGGCTCCCGTAATCGTCGCGCATTACAGGAAATGATTGTTTGGATAAATGTGACCCTCCACGGCAAAACCAGTCGCTTGTCGCAATGAAGGTTTCCGAGAAAAAAAAAAGTTTATGTTGCGTGGGGTACAATTTGGGATTTTTTGTTTTTAGTGTTTTGAAACAGTGGAAGGTCTATACTGTACTGTTGTGAATAAATTTGGCTGAAAAACTTCCCCTTTCCATCCTAAAAACGTGACTTTCTTGAGATGAGGAATTCAATTCCAGCAGAATGTTAAAAGTTTCTGTTTTGACCGCTCTACTCCAATATTTACGGTAAATCCACTGGTTGACTAGCGTGAAGATATTTCTCCGGAATCCATCTTCGTCTCCCGAGTTCAGTTAACCTAACGCAGGTGGGCTATCCGTGTGGCTGTGAATGCAGCGTAGGCTACCGTAAATGCAAACGTAGCCACGACCGCACCAAGCGTCTGTGAGTGCTACGGCGATAGTCAACTTCAAAGGCAGATTTCTCCGTTTCTCACTTGGCGTGACAGGAGAAACCCGACTCCTTTGAATGTTGATATCTCAGTCGTATGTCGTCCAATTCATTCCATATCGTATCGTTTTGAAGCTTGATTTATGCTCTTTCATGAAAACATAATAACTCAATTTTGAAAATTTGTGACAAGGGACTGTTTTTGCCGTGGAGGGTCAGAAATACACAACACGCAGACGTGTGTGGCCAGTGCTAGAAATGAGCCGTGGGTTAACGTGGAGCTCAGAGGAGAGCCCTCATTCGCAGCCGTCTTGCAGCACGTCTCTGCCGTTGCTAAATTACTAGCGTCGTATTGTAAAACGGACGTTGCATCAAACGCTCTTGACGTGTAAACATTTCTGCAAACGCGTGTAACTGTGTAAACCATATCGCTATAAGGACAAGCGGAACAACGTGATGTTTTTATTGATGTTCGTTGCATTTAAAATGGGAAAAGCAACTCGAAACGGCAATGTGGAAACAAATTCATATATGTGCTGAATCGTGAATCGTTTATGAATCATGAGTCGCTTAGGAATTGTGAATAGATTTTGAATCAAATCGTGAGCCCAAGCATCGGAATCAAATCGAATCGTGAGATTTTCTGAATCGTGCACAGCTCATGACCACCATCTTGACCCGCACTCCTCTTTCATCATCCCTCGTTCTTTCTCCATTCACTTAGTAACCGCCTAGCAACTGGCCAACAACACTATACCAGCCACTATAATAAACTAGAAACCATCTAGCAACACCTTAGCAACCACCTAGCAACACCATAGCGACCACTATAACAACCTAGCAACCATCTAGCAACAACACACCAACCACCTAGCAATACCATAGCAACCACCTTACACCTTAGTAACTCCTTAGCAACCACCTAGCAACAAATAGCAACTAGCCAACAACACCGTAGCAGCCACTATAATAACCTAGAAACCATCTAGCAATACCCTATCAACCACCTAGCAACACCATAGCGACCACTGTAACAACCTAGCAACCACCTAGCAACAACATACCAACCACCCAGCAATACCATAGCAACCACCATACACCTTAGTAACTCCTTAGCAAGCACCTAGCAACAAATAGCAACCACCTAGCAACTGGCTAACAACACCATAGCAACCACTATAATAACCTAGAAACCACCCAGCAACACCTTGGCAACACCTAGCATCCACCTAGCAACACTTTAGCAACCACTTAGCAACACCCTAGTAACCACCTTACACCATAGCAACCACCTTGCAACAAATAGCAACCACCTAGCAACTGGCTAACAACACCATAGCAGCCACTATTATAACCTAGAACCTACTTAGCAAACATCTTAGCAACACCTAGCATCCACCTAGCAACACCTTAGCAACCACTTACCAACACCCTAGCAGCCACATTACACCATAGCAACCACCTAGCAACCATCTAGCAACACCTTACCAACTGCCTAGCAACACCCTAGCAACCCTGGAAACACCTTAGGGACTATGCTAATAACTTGCAACCACCTAGCAACAGCCTTAGCAACCACCTTGCAAGTCTTGCTGCAAGAGAGTAACCATGTTTGCATTTTCTTGCAGAAATGCCTCTCTAGTTTCTTATTTAATGTCTTTTTCCATATAGTCTTTATTGTCAAACGAAGCACCATAACAAACTACCTTCATAAAAGTATTGGTGTTCGCTGGAAGTGTTTATTAGAGGTTAATAAAACGTTGCTGGCCAGTGTTGTGTCCAGCGCATCACTGCCCGCTCCTTCCACCCCTCCCTCCCTCTCTCTCAACTCATACATGCCTTGTGACAGGAGCCCATTCATCTACATCTCATAGTTTCCATAGCTAAATAAATCAAGAATTTGCCCAAATATAACGATGTTTGTATTGGGGTTATTGGGCAGTAATGGATGACCGCAGCTGCACTAATTAATAGCAATATGAGGCTCATTAATCACAGTCGGGAGGCCCCGGGCCCCCGCCTCCGGCACACTCGAGAATAAGCGGCGAAACTGAGAGAACTAGGGAAGCACCGATCCAACATGTTCAGCTCTGATACTGATACCGATACCGATACCTGTGCTTTGTGTCTGGACTGATCTGATATCAGTGTGTAATTAATAATCTGTATATTTCTCTGTGAGGAGAGGACTGAGGAGACTGGTTTAAACACAGTTGTGTCATTTTGTGATGCTCCCTAACACTGCAGCACTTAAACCATCAGGAACAACGAGATCTCCAGCAGGACCTGGTGCAGTTAAGCACATTAAACAGTAGAACGGTGTGATCTGATCAACTTTTGGGCTTGTAGTGTGTTGTCTGGCTTGTTTTTGCTCACTGTCTTGTCGAAATGTATTTTATTTTGTGGCACAATTTGAACAGTTTGCTTTATGGATCCGAACGCTTGAAATGAAATAATGTAAAGGGTTTGGGTAAAACTAAAAATCAATTAGAAGTTATAAAGTGGTGCAATTAAATTTTGGCTGTCAAACTAGAAAAGTCCATTTATTTGAAATCACGAGGCCATGAGGGCCTGTTAGGGGCGGAGGGGCAGAAAGTGAGAATGAAATGGCGAAAATGCTCCCATTACCATGAGTTATTCTCTCAATAGAGCAACACACCCGCACAAGAGACACACAAAAAATCACAACGTAATCAGGAAAATAAAATACCCCAAAATGTGATGAGACTCCCTCACTCGCTCCTGAACACAGAGAAAATCTGCTGAACAGACTCATAAAATCTTAATGTGTTTCAATTAACAATCATCCCCATGTAATAAAGTCTAATGGCTTTAATAGCAGCAAATTTCAATTATTGTCCAATTTTGACTGTGATATTAACACCATCTTTCATCCCAAAAAACAAACCAAAAAGTGCAACAGAGTAAACACACACACACTCGTCTTGCTGTCTTTGTGATACTGCTTTACAGACTTCCACTGTGAAAAGATAAACCTAGGATTAGGTTCACACGAAAGCTAATCATAATCTAATCCCAACCCTGAACCTAATCATAACCTGATCCAAGCCCAAATCACAATCTAATCCCCACCCTAAACCTAAACCTAACCAGGACCTATTCCCAACCCCAGACCTAATCACAATCTAACCCCAACAATAAATTTAACCATAATCTAATCCCAAACCTAATTCTAACCCCAATCTTAGCCATAATCTAATCCCAAACATAAGTCTACACCTCACACCTGAATGTAACTATAATTAAGTCCCCATCCTAAACTTAACCATAAACTAATCCCAACCCTAAACCTAACCATGCGCTAATCCCGACCTTAAAACCTTCTCATAATCTAAACCCAACAATAATTTTAATCCTAACCTGATCCCAGCCCTGAATCTAATCACAATCTTAATCTCAACCCTAAACCTAACCATGAGCTAATCCCAACCCTAAACCTAACCACGAGCTAATCCCAACCCTAAACCTAACCACGAGCTTATCCCAACCTTAAACCTAACCACGAGCTAATCCCAACCTTAAACCTAATCACAAGCTAATCCCAACCCTAAACCTAACCACGAGCTAATCCCAACCCTAAACCTAACCACGAGCTAATCCCAACCTTAAACCTAACCACGAGCTAATCCCAACCCTAAATCTATCCACGTGCTAATCCCACCCCTAAACCTATCCACGTGCTACTCCCAACCCTAAGTCTAACCACGAGCTAATCCCCACCCTAAACCTAACCATGAGCTAATCCCAACCCTAAACCTAACCACAAGCTAATCCCAACCCGAAACCTAACCATGAGCTAATCCCAACTCTAAACCTAACCACGAGCTAATCCCCACCCTAAACCTAACCACGAGCTAATCCCAACTCTAAACCTAACCACGAGCTAATCCCCACCCTAAACCTAACCATGAGCTAATCCCAACCTTAAACCTAACCACGAGCTAATCCCCACCCTAAACCTAACCACGAGCTAATCCCAACCCTAAACCTATGTATCGAAACACACATAAAGGAGAGCCTTTTGATTTTGAAAGAGGCCTGTTTTGCGCTCTCGTGTTTTTATCGAGTTTGCCGATTTTAACGCATCATCACGAGTTAAAGTTTCTGTTTCACGAGCCGGGTTTTAATCAGCTTGAGGAGTTCAGCGGGTGTAAGCCAGAGCGACGACAACGTTTGCTGCCTCAAGATGGAAAACATCACATCACTCAGCGCGCTCCAAGTGTGGCACTGGGATAGGATGCCGTCTTTGCAGGTCCCATGTGGTCGTGGTGCACGTTGTGCTTCAAAATGTTTACAGTCTAAGCGGTTCCGGAACTGAGGTACCACTATATGTAAGTAACAGCTCTCGCTCTCTTTCCCTTGCGTGTGTGTGTGTGTGTTGCAGGAAGTACGAGTGTGAGCTGTGCGAGCGCAGCTTCAGTGAGAAGTGGGCTCTCAACAACCACATGAAGCTGCACACGGGACAGAAACCCTACAAGTGCATCTGGCCTTCATGTCACTACGCCTTCCTCACGCTCTCCGCCATGAAGGACCACTACAGAACGCACACCGGTCAGTCACACACACAGTTTAGCACGTTTCTCAAGTAGGATTCTAATTCTTTTGCATTCTAATAATACTCCACAGTGTGTGTGCGTTTGTTATTGATGTTATGTTGTTATGCGTGTGTGATTAATGACTTGTTTGACTAAATGAATAAGCCCCTGCGCTCTGCTCTGCTCCGCTTCACCGGTCCTGTCCAGCTGGGGGACTCCGTCCCTTTACCCCTGGGTGGACATGCTGCCGTTTACCCGGGTGATGCTCTAAAGAATCGACTCACTCGCTCTCTCGCTCCGTCTCCCCGAGTCATCACACACAGCGTAGAGGCCGCGGCACCAATTACACACCGAAATTAATGACACTCCCCTCCACTTCTACTGCAACACCGCTAGCGAGGGAGACCAGCCGAGCTGGCCAAACACTCCTCTCAGCGCGAGCGCACACGTGCACACACACACACACAGTCTTACAGTAGAGTAGAGTACACCTTTAATATGCCATGAAAACACACAAATTCGAAATGTTCTTAATGTCGGTCTATCTATCTATCTATCTATCTATCTATCTATCTATCTATCTATCTATCTATCTATCTATCAATTCATCTGTCCAACTATCTATCCCTCCGTCTGTCCTTCCATCTATCCATACATCCAACCATCTGTCTATCTATCTGTCTATCAGTCTGGCTATACATCAAGCTGACTCTCCATCCATCCAGCCATCCATCCAAACATCCATCCATCCATCCATCCATCCATCTATCTATCTATCTATCTATCTGTCTATCTGTCTATCTGTCTATCTGTCTGTCTGTCTGTCCATATATTCATCTGTCTGTATGCCTGTCTGTCCATCCGTCCTTCCATCCATCCATCTATCCATCTATCTATCTATCTACCTATCTATCTATCTGTCTGTCTGTCTGTCTGTCTGTCTGTCTGTCTGTCCGTCCATTCTTCCATCTGTCTATTTGTCTATCTACCTATCTACATCTGTCTGTTTTTCTTTCTATGCATCCACCTATTCATCCATCCATCCATCCGTCCGTCCATCTACCTATCCATTCTTCTATCTATCTATACATGCTATCTATAAATGTACTATAAATTACGTTTTTCTATCTATTACTATTAGTCACCATTTGCGTAATAAAGTGTATGTGTGTTTGAGTGTGTGTGTTTGTGAGTGTGTGTGTGTGTGTGTGTGTTATGTTGTGAGATCACACTAACCCTGACAGCAGCTGTTAAGCAGACTATGGGCATTTAGAGCAGCTCTGACAGTTATACCTGCGGAAGAGCAGAAAGAAAGAGGGAGATAATGGAGCTGTAGTGAAGGTGTGTCTTGTAGTGATGCTCATTTCCACGCTTGTAGCGAGTGTGTAATTATGTATAGCGAAGCCGTTCAGACTTCATCACAGTCAATAAAGCACATCCGCAGCATCTGTACCACACACACACACACACACTTGTGCAGTGTGGATATTCATAAAGATCTGATACTCTCTCTCTTATATTTTGTAGGTGAAAAGTCTTTCCTTTGTGATCTTTGTGGTTTTGCCGGTGGAACTCGTCACGCTCTCACCAAGCACCGCCGCCAACACACAGGTACGCACACACACACACTTATACTACTACTACACACACACAGACACACAAAGCCAATACGTATTTATACTGTTTTATTCCAATACTCTATTATTTGTGAGAGTCTAAGTATTCATATGTATGAAGATCTGATTATGACGTGTGTGTGTGCGTTTGTTTGTGTGTTGTGCAGGTGAGCGCCCATTCAGGTGCCAATTGTGTAATTTTGCCTCCACCACCCAGTCCCACCTGACCCGGCACAAGCGAGTGCACACAGGGGAGAAACCCTACCGCTGCCCCTGGTGTGACTACAGGTATACCCTATACCCTACATCCTAAACCCAACACTCTAAACCATAACCTTATATCCTGATTCTGATTATAACGCCATACCCTAAACCATTACTACTTACTCTAAACCCTATACCCTAAACCCTAACTCTAACTCATGTTAATTCTAATCATAATCTTTTACCCTATACCCTATACTCTTAAACCTTATATCCTAAACATGATACACTGACGTTAATTATAACGGTTTACCCTATTGCCCTAAACCCCATACCGTAGCCTCATGCCATAGTCCCTATACCCTCAACCCCATACTCTGTATCCTAAAACATATACCCAGTACCTTTTACCTTAGTCTAAACCCTATCCTTATACCCCAACTCTTATAACACATCATAAACCATTACTCTATACCCTAAGCCCTACACCCTGAACCCTTTACCCTAAACCCAAAACTGTGAGCCCTTCACCCTACACCTTTTACTCTTTAGCCTAAACCCCTACCTTTATTCCCTAATTCTAACATAAACTTAAACGGTTAAACCCAAAACTGCGAGCCCTTTACCCTACGCCCTTTACTCTTTAACCTAACCCATCAACTTTATACACTAATTCTAACATAACCCTAAAACTAAACTGTTAGCCCTTACCCTGTACCCTAATCCTTATACCCAGTACCCATAACCTTTTACTCTAAACCATTTAACCGTATTCCCCAAACCTTATTGCACATGCCTTTAACTCTTTACTATAAACCCTTTACCCTATACCCTAAAATCTAACTTCATACCCTAACTCTAATCATAACCTTTTACCCTATACCTTAAACAATATACCCTTAATCTATTACCCTACACCCTACTACCTGTACATTTCACCCTTTACCTTAGACCCTATTCTCTTAAACCTCTCTTAAATACTCTGTGCCCTAAACCAAGGGTTTATGCCCTTTACCTTGTAGTCTCTTGTAGAACTCATATATCCCATCATAAACCTTTACTCTGTACCCTAAGCCCTACGCCCCAACCCTTTACCCTAAACCCTTTACTCTGTACCTTAATCCCCTGACCTTATACCCTAACTCTAACATAATCCTAAACCTTAGAATGTTAACAATTTACTGAATACTCTAAACCCTATACTTTTAACCCTTTATCTTATACCCTAAACCCTGTACCCTTAACCCTTTACCCTATACCCTATACCCTATACCTTTAACCCTAAACCCTATACCTTTAACCCTATACCCTATACCCTAAACCCTGTACCTTTAATCCTATACCCTAAACCCTATACCTTTAACCCTTTATCCTAAATCCTATACCGTTAACCCTATACCTTTAACCCTTTACCCTATACCCTAAACCTTTAACCCTTTACCCTAAACCATTTATCTTGAATCCTTTATCCTAAACCCTTTACCCTATACCTTTAACCCTTTACCCTAAACCCTTTACTCTATACCCTAAACCCCTAACCTTGTACCCTACTTCTAACATAATGCTAAGCCCTAGACTGTTAACAATTTACCTTATACCCTAAGCCCTGTACCTTAAATCCTTTACCCTAAACTCTTTACTCTGTGCCATTAAACCCTAACATAACCCTGTACCCTTAATCCTTAACTCTAAACCCTTTATTCTATACCTTAAAACCCAAACCTTATACCCTAACTCTAACACAATCCTATAGCCTAAACCGTTAACTCTTTACCCTATACACTAAACCCCATAAGTCCTATACCCTAAGCCCTAACCCTTAACCATATTAGAGCTGAAACGATTATTTGAATAACTCGAATATTTCGATTACAAAAAATGGTCGAGGCAATTTTTCTAGAATCGAAGCTTCGTTTAAGTCATTTAAATGGCTACAGCGTGCGCCGCTTATGTTTCACACAGACGCTTATTAATGACGCACAATATTTTCAGTGGCGCGATCAAGGCGAGAATAGATCCCTCTGTATGTGAACGTATTTGTGAGATATTCCGTGCACAAAAACAGAAGTAAATTCATGAAAACGCATAAATGACATTTTTTGCGATGTAAACACGCGCGCTGTTTGTAAGCGCCATTACTCTCTAAAACGCTCCGTTTCCGTCAAAACGCCCCCTTTATTACAGACAAGACGCGTAATTTAGCTGATAAATAACCACAACAACCAGCGTTCCACTCACAATACAGCCATTTATTAAGATTTTCCCATCGATTTTTTTCATAGTTCTTTCCGCAACGCGCTGAACCCTTTATTGTGACGCGGCTCCGAGGCGTGCGCAGGGGATTGTGGGAAATGCAGTTCTCTTCCAGAAAGGCCAAAAGCAACTCATTTTATTGGCCAAATTGATTCAAAATGACCCTTGAACTTCATGTTTCTTCATTTTCAATTGAATACAACAACATAAAGCGTATTTGACTAACTTCTACTCACAGTAGAATAAGCCTGATAACAAATGTATTGTCATTTTCACTTACATTTTTTTATCCGATTACTCGATTAATCGATAAAATAATTGATAGATTACTCGATTACAAAAATAGTCGTTTGTTGCAGCCCTAAACCATATACCCTTAATCCTAACCTTATAACCTAGCTCTAACCCTAAGTCCTTATTCTGTACCCTAAATCCCAACTCCATGTCCCGAATCCTGTCCAAGTACCCTCATCTTTTCCCCTAAACCCCAACCTTATACACGATCTCTAACCATAACCCTATACGCTGAAGCCCGAGTCCGACTTTAACTCTAAAGACTGAGTCTAATTCTGAATCCTGATCCCTGATTCTTTTTACAAGCCCTGACTCCTGCTTCTGTCCTCTAACTCCCCCCGTCTCTCTCTCGCGTTGAGGTCGAACTGTGCGGAGAACATCAGGAAGCACATCCTGCACACGGGGAAGCACGAGGGAGTGATGATGTACAACTGTCCCAAATGTGACTACGCCACAAACACGCCCATGTGCTTCCGTAACCACCTGAAGGAGACGCACCCGGACATCGAGAACCCCGACCTGGCCTATCTGCACGCAGGTACGGTCTTCCTCCCTCCCTCCCTGCCTCCCTCGTCACTCACTCTCTCACTCCCTTAATCCGTCCTCGTCCTGCTTTCAGTTCCTGCATCATCCTCACCTTCTGAGGTCATGTGATTTAAAAGTCTTCTTTTTTTCCTATTTTGCTTTTTATTTTCTTGTCACACTTTTCCTTTCTTTCTCTCGGTGATTCTAGTGCGTTGACCTTCGTCCCGCGAAACACTCTTCCCTCTCGACTGGACCTTTAAATGTTTTGTGTTTTCTTTTTCCACCGCTGAGCTGAATACTAGTGAGGTCACACTTGCTTTTCACCTGGAGGACACACCTGTTCTGCTGACCTCTGCCCTTTTGCACACATCCACATCTAGGGTCAAAAATCTGTTCTTCCTGATTTTAAGCAAGAAACAGTAACCTGACACCGTAACTCTTCCACCTTAATTCATT